>OY986061.1:24664733-24748042 GCA_963920205.1 Stenodema calcarata
GGAAATGCTTCGACTTGTGAAGCAAAAGGTTGATTGCAGAATAGGGCGGGAAATATCAGCTGGGGCGTGAATGACACGGTTACCAAGTGATAGGCCACGCTGGAACGCCATAACGCCAGCTCAAGACGTGTTAGGTACATGAGTTTTAATTTTTTGAGCACGTTTCTTTCTCTCTCTCAAATTAATTCATATGGAAACGCGATGGAAACGGATTCCCAGTGATAGTGAAATTGGATTCCAGAGCGAAATGGATCTCATCGCGAATTTCGTCGCAGACAAGCCAGTGCTTCTCTCGAAATCCCAGGCTCCTGTAGTGAAAGGGATGAAAGAAGACGCGATGCGGCTTTTGATCAAACGATACCAGCAAATGTTCGGTAAACTGGTAGATACTAACAAAATGATGAAAAAAATTAACAATATGAAAACTCGTTTGAAGAAAAAAACCGACTTGAATAAGACTGGAAACCGTCCAATCAGACTGCGGTCATGGGAAAAACAATTTTATCAGGCGATGGAGGGGAAAACTAATCCTACAGTGGCAAGAATTCCTGGTGCCATGGCTTGTGGAGGACCAACTTCATCATCGATGTCTGTACCATCATCGATTTCTCCGCCATCATCTGTGGACATCCCAACGCCTCCTTCAACGTCAGTGGAATCCCCGTCTCCCTCACAGTCACAGGTATCCCAACCTTCCCGTAGGAGGAACAACGAAACCGAAGAAACAAAGAAGTTGACAACTGTCGAGTTACAGCGGTTGGTGTTGCTTGAGCAGCTGGAAACTGCCCGTGTTCAAAGGGCTTACTACAAAGAAAAATTATCAAAATTGAATACACCTCCTGAACGTTTCATGATTGAAGGAGGAAGTACTTATGTTGATATGGGATGATTTCTAATTTGATTTCACTGCTTTTAGATGTGAATTTCCGTTTTATTTGCACGGTCAATTTTTTATTTATTTATTTATTTTATTTTATTTTTTTAAGTAGAAAAACTTGCTTGTATACAAATTTGTGTTCAACCAAATTTTATTTCATGATATATGTACCGACATTTAAATTGGCTGAATAAAGTCATTAAAATGAAAAATTGGTAAAAAATTAAGAAGTTAGCTAAGAAGATAACTAAGAAGGTTATAGGAACCTAACCATGCAAGATTATATCAGCCAAACGACTTCGTTGTTCTTGACCTCGACGACGTAATTCTCCTCTGTCCTCAGGTTCAGTGAGATAGTTATCAAGAGGGGTGGAGTCACCATCGTCTTCACCGAAGTCCTCAAAATCAGGATCTCCTAACTTCTTAGCAATGTTGTGGAGAACGAAACATGCTACTATTATATTAGGAATGTTCCTGTGCTTCACACGACAAACATACTTCAGAATGGGAAATCTTCGTTTCAGCTGTCCAAACGCTCTCTCTATAGTCATTCTTTCTTTTTTTAAAAGGTTGTTGAAGGCTCGTTGTGAAAGCTCAGTAGGATTGCGGAATGGAACCATGAGCCATGGCTCGATTCCATATCCTTCGTCTCCAAGAAGTACTGCATTTGTAGTGCCTTGCATGATTCGCTGGATTGTAGAGTTCCTCCAAATTCTACTATCATGTACAGATCCAGGCCAGCTGACATCTACACTAGTGAACACGCAGTTAAAATCACACGTTGCCTGTACATTAAGCGAAGGGTAACCTTTTCGGTTAACATATTCGTCTCCATGCAGACGCGGTTTTTCAATACGTACATGAGTGCAATCGATCACTCCGATCGCAGTGGGAAAGCGGTACGTAGTTTGCCACTGCTCCTTCGCTATAGAAACAGCTTGAGGGGACGTCGGAAATTTAATGTATGTGCCGTATTTCTGTACGATTTGTCTTGCCACTGCACGCACTGTCTTACAGATAGTGGTCTGATGCAAACCAAGTTCCTCTCCCAGTCCTTTTTGAAACCCTGGATCTGCCACATATCTTAGAAATACCTTCATCTTGAGTGTTGATGATAACGCCTTGCCTCGTCTTTCGTTATTTTCATTCAACAAATTAGCTGCTAACCAATTTACGTTTTCTTCACTGAATCGAAATAAACTTTTAAAATCACTTGATTGCGGGGACAAACGATTTCTGTACACCTTAGTTTTACGCAATCTTATCACATCAGCCATTTCGAACTGCAATAGTAAGTATCAGCAACTCGAGATCGTTCACGAAACCACAATGGTACTCTGATAAGACTGATAGGAAACCGGAACTCACCTGTGATTCTACTCTGGAGTAGATGCATATTTTCTGAAGTATTTGCTTCTGTTATGAAGCAAAAGGTCTTTTTTAATCATACCGAATGCTCTTTTTGAAGTAACTCCTACCTTTTGCTTTTGCTCCTTTGCCCTACCTTTTACTTCGTTAAATTTATTCATCCCTAATGAAGCAATTGCTTCATTTTGTGAAGTAAAAGCAAATGCTTCCATTTTATTCATACGGCTAAATATGGACTTACGGGTGCCAACTGTGGGGTTGCACGAAGAAAAGTAATATACAACTTATACAAACGTTTCAAAACAAAGTTCTGCGGTGTATTGTCGAGGCACCTTGGTACGTACGGACAGCTGATCTCCATCGCGACCTACAGATGGAGACTGTTGGCGAAACAATAAAAAAACTTGCGATGGAGCACGAGAGCCGGCTCCACAAACATCCAAACGTCGAAGTACTGAATCTACTGGACAACAGCCGAGACATACGGAGACTGAAGAGGACCAAACCATTGGACCTTGTCATGACTCACTAGTGCGGAGTGATGTGTAGTGGATGTGGATAGTGATCTATATACCACAGAAACGCTCTAATGTATTAGAAAAACGTTGCTAGATGTTGTAATACAGTTGTAACATAAATCAATAAATGATATAAAAAAAAAAATTTGAAAGAAAACAAAAAATGAAATTCTTCCTCTTCGGCGGCGACTATTATTTTCTCTGTGAGAAAGCTGGAAGGATGAAAAAATATTACTACGAAGAAACTGGATATCACAGCGTTTTGCCCCAACACTTGCCAGTGAAAGGGAACCCCCCCTCTTCCAGTAACTTGACTGTCATATTTTTCATACAGAGGAGAAAAATCGAGTTTTTCTGTGAAGTTTTTTTCGCACGGCGCCTCATGTATCATTTTGATAAACACCATTTTAGAGTGCTTAATGAGGTAAAATCCACATTGATTTGGAACAAGAATACAATAATAATTATTATTATTGTATTCCTGTTCCAAATTTTGATACACACATACTTTTTTGTTGGAATGTCACAAAATAGTCAGAATCGTACATTTATAGTATTTTTACCATGCAAAAATGGGGGAAAATACGGCGATGGCGGGGGGAGGGGGTTGGTTACTAGGCGTGGCGCCTAACTGAGAACAAGAAGCTGGATACCACAAAATCCTAATATGACGGCTCTTTGTGAACGTCCAGTGAGAATTCCGTTTTCCACGTGGTAACCGTATAGGTACTACAGTCGTTGAACCCATCACATACACAAGGGTTCTTGATCACCTGGGGCTGACCCATCATTTTATGGAGGGCTGTCAGAGCTTGAATTCACCCAACGTTCGGAGGCTGCCCCTCGTTTGACGCTGTAATTCCGTGTACGTTTCCCGGCGAGACGCCCAATATAAGCTTCGCCCGCTACCAGCCCTTCATCCAATACCTCGGCTCCACCGGCGTCCCTTCTCCTCCTCGGCAATAAATCCCGTGCTTTCCATCTGGGTCAAATGATTTAATCCTCAGTTCCTGATGCCGTGATAGGTTTCCACCTCTTTCGGACGGATTCCTTTTTTTTCTCTTCCACCAATCATCGATCCTTCCCACCTGCCCTAGGCCTAATGGTATCAGCGTGGGTCATTCTCTCCTCATCCCCTTTACTACTAGTGGAAAACTGGATTAGGCGTCGATTTGCCTCACAAACAAAAACGTGTGTCCTTATCAATGGTGTTGTGTAAAGAATTGGGAATCTCTGTAGATCCACATCATACCAGTAAGAACCGTAGACTATTCTTATGCCAACCGTAGCATAATAGGATGATAAATATCACTGGTAGACAACTATAAATACGTCCAGTCATCTTTCAATCAAAATTGAAAGTGAGCGTGTGAGTGGTATTACGATCCCAAATACCCAATTTTACCTATGGGAGCATGTTCGGCCCCCAAAGCTGTTTGGGCTCCTTGGGGCCTCAGTTTCCCTTATTCCCCGTAGCCCACTAGCGCTCTCGACTTTCCACTTTCCCACATATAGTTGCCACTAACTCTATCGACGCAGCTGGCACGTCGAGATATAAATGTAATATTCATTTGGATCAAATCACACATCGGAATAAAAAGAAATGAGACTGCGGACCACCTAGCCAAAAATGGAGTCCTCTTTGGGGACACCACCACAATTACCTTACCCTACACTGATTTCAAACCTCGGTTCAGAGCTCAGCTGCACGAACGATGGCAAAAATACCATAATGCCTACCCATCAGCAAACAGACACAGAGATATATTCCCGTCAGTCCCGAGGTCACCGTGGTACCTGACAATGGGCGTAAAAGAGAAGAGCTTTTACTCTACGCTGTCTCGGTTGAGAAGCCGCCATGGTATATGCAAATCCTACCTCCAAAAAAAGGTCAATCCAGTGATAGTGCGGTAATATAATAATAATAATAATAAACTCTTTTATTATCCAAATAGGAACAAAGTTCCCGCCGAGCCTGGACAATAATATAAAACAACTAAACTATACTATTTTTATAAGAACCCAATTGGGGGTTAGAAAAAAAAGAGATAACGAGAAAAAAAAAGAAAAAAGAAAACTAGAATTGCGTATTATGAAAGAAGAAAGAGGAAGAGGGAGACTGAAAAGAAAAGAATATAAAGAAGAAGAGTAGAAAGAAAATGCAGTAGAAAGGAAGGAGGAAAGAGGATTACTGAAACGTGATGAAGAGACTATTGGTGGGTAAAATGTTCTTTTAGTGATTTGGTAATTGCTCCGAGAGTGGGGAGAGACCTGACAGCGAGAGGCAGACGGTTCCAAGCTCTTGCTCCTGCCACACGTAAGGAGTTACTTAATGCTTTAGTTTTTGCAAATGCTTGCACTAGAGTGAACAGTCGAGGGGACAAACTAACAGAAAAAACTCTGCAAATTCTTGACACAACGGTTCATTATCTTCTTTGTACAGATCACCCTTCTGTCTAGATCACTAGGTCTAAATCCTAAATGTTAGATTAATTATTATTATCAATTATCACTAATTATTAACAATTTTATCAAGTACCTAGTGAGAATTATTATAATTTATTGTTAGGTATTAATAATTCGTATTTATTATTAATAATTATTATTATCAATTATGATTAATTAATACGATATAATTCTGGGGTTTTTAATACTACGTCGGTAATAAATTTTCTATAAAAGAAGTACCTACCAACAAACATTCGAAATTACCTTCATTTCAGTAGCACGAAACGCACCTCAGAACAACAAACTCGACATCACTTAAGCCATATGATGTTCCAAAGAGCTTGTTAGTATGAAAATGGACCCGTATTTCAACAGTTTGAGTCACGATCGTGTTGTGAGGCACAATCTTTGAGCCGTCATTGTGAACGAACGGCTGGTCGTACAAAGCTGCGGATGGTCTTAAAAAATTCTACGGAACAAACTCTATCTAAATATGAAATAAAAAACATACCGTTCTATATGAATTTTTCGAGATATGGAATTTTCAAAATTTCAAAATTCGTTTTGAACCCCTTCCCCTTGACCTAGGGTTATGAAAAGTTTCGAGGACCATTGTGGGGCTGGTCAAAACCCAGAAACCAAATTTCGTAATTTTAGCTCAACGCTAACTGGTCAAAGTGGCGCGGACGGCGGACGGCGGACGGCGTACGGCGTACGGCGTACGGCGTACGGCGGACGGACGGATTTTTTTTTATTCGATTTTCTGAATCTACGTATCTTGAAACGTAAACCAACAAATTTTGAGGGGGGGTTAAAAAAAATTTTTCTTTGGGCGATTCCAATGGTTCATTATCGAAGATAATAAACCAAAATTCCATGAAGATAAGAAGGGACATTGTTCGTTTTATGGGCGACTTGAAAGATGAATCTGAAGAAACGGATGGACAAGTAATCAAAAAGGCCATAGCCTAATACAGAATTAATGTGGGAGGAGACATGCCCCCGTGGTTTAAGCTTGAAGACATATCTGATGCATCCATTGAATGCAACCTCAAGTTTTCTCCTCGATTCAGCATCACAAGAATTCACATAAAGGAGATCACCATAGGTAAACAAGGGAATTATGAGAGTCTTCACCAGCAGCAAACGGAGATCCTGAGGGGTGCTATATGCAAGTCTTTTCAGAGCATAAAGCGATCCATAGACTTTTTGGCAAATGGCGGAAGTTTGGGCTGACCAAGATAAATCTGGACTTAAAATTATGCCGAGGTTTTTTACGGATTCGGAAAATGGGATGGGAACTGAATAAATTTCGACTGCTGGAAGAGAGGACGTAATAACCGGTTTTGTGGTGCACAGCATTACTTGAGTTTTAGCAGGGTTCAGGGTTAGCGCATGTTGGCGAGCCCAGCTCTCAATGCTAGTCAAGTCCTTGTTTATTCGAGAAATACCGAGCTCGATATCATGGGGTTTACAATTTAAATAAATTTGTACGTCATCAGCGAACTGATGGTAGGAAGAGAACTCGAGGCATTTGGCAAAGTCATTGACGTACATTGAGAACAAACGCGGACCAGACACAGAACCCTGAGGCACACCACTGTAAAGGGGAAGAGAAGAAGACATTTGGGATCCAACTTTGACGCACTGTGAACGGCCTGATAGAAATGAATAAATGAAGTTACAAGCACTAGAGCTGAAGGCAAATTCAGATCGACACTTTTCCAAGAGTATACTGAAATTCAAAGAGCCAAATGCATTACTAAAATCGATCAAAACAAGAATGGTCACTTCACCCCGCTCAAAACCCTCCCGGATGTCCTCAGTAACCTTCACAAGTGCAGACACACAACTGTGACCCTCTCTGAACCCACATTGCAAAGGATTGAGTAGGTTATTTGTGTCAATATGAGATAGAATTTGATTGTTGAATAGTACTTCAAGAGGTTTAGAAATAGCTGGTAGAATTGAGATTGGTCTCAATTCATTTAAAGATTTAGGATTAGCAGTTTTGTTTAAAGGAATTACAGTGGCATTTTTCCAACTATTGGGGAATGATGACGAGGTGAAACAGAAATTAAAAAGATGCGTAAAAACGGGAGGATGTGAGGTAATAACAGTTTAACAAAGCTCAGAGGTATCCCATCAGATCCCACCGCATCAGATTTTATAAATGAAAACGCACTCAATACCTCGGCCTCACTCACATTTCGAAATGGAAACCCTTCCCAAGTCGAGCCGAGACTAAATCCGGACACCGTTGGTTGAGTGCAGCAAAAATGATTATTAATGTCATCCGGCAGAAAGTTTAAAGCTTCAGAGCATGACTTCACCCTCATTCCCAGACTACTAACGTTTTTCCATAACTGTTTAGGAGGCAGCTTAGGGTCCAAAATTTTAGAAATGTGGGTTTTCTTGGCATTCCTAACCATGACCTTGGTTTGATTCCTTTGAACTCTGAAGGATTCATGATCTGAAATGAGACCAGACTGTTTCCATCGTCCATGCAACCTATCCCTTAATTTGATTGCTCTTTTAATAGCAGGAGTAAACCACGGTGTCGAGGGGTGTTTCACTCTAACCTTTTTGAATGGTGCAAATCTATCCAACAATGTCAAGAGAAGAGAGTGAACATGGGCAACCATATCATCAACATCATTCATCCTGTAAATCTCATTCCACGCCAACCGAGTTGCAGCCTCAAGCAAAATTTCTTTCTTTATGATTTTCATGTTACGCGTGTTGATAAATACTTTTAGTAGAGCAATAGGTGGTGTACGGAGCGATACTGCAATGAAACCATGGTGGGACACCCCCGGCACAGAAAAAAACTGAGGAGCCAGCAATCTTGTTAGGATTCTTTACAATAATTAAGTCAATAGTACTGCAAGAGTTACCAGAAAAATGAGTTGGTCCTAGGGGGATAGTATATAAAGCAAGTGCTGAAAGCATAGACTTCAATTTCCTCTCATTGGCAGAGTCGTAGCTAGGGTTACAGTTAAAATCACCCATCAGTAAGACATGTTCATACGATGAAATGAGAGAGCTAAGAGGAAGTTCCAAGTCTAAGATGTCTATAGAACGATCAGGAGGTCGATACAAAACACCAACCAACATTTTGAATCCTTTCATGTTTATCTCAACAAACAGATATTCAACTGATGACTTATCAGAAGTTAGAATTATTTTAAATTTAAGACCCTCACGAATATATAGAGCAACGCCACCCCCCCTAGATTTCCCCAAACTTTTGTTGCGATCATTACGGACAATTTTGTAGCCAGGAAGAGCCACTAATTTATTAGGTACACAAGGCTTGAGCCAAGTCTCAGAAATAGCTATTACGTTGAAGTTGCACTCATGGATAATATAGAGGACTTGGAGCACCTTATTTTCGTTTGCCCACGCTACAACACTTGTAGGTCACACATGCTCGACAGCCTCACTGGACTAGTCCAAAGTCCATTTAATTTGGATCTGTTACTACTTGAAAATAGTGAAGAAGTGTATAAAATCATTATCAATTTCTTCGGTGACATTCAGCGTAAAATTTAATTTTGTAAATAACCTTTTATAATTTAGGTATGTATATGTATTAGCATCACCTATGATGTGAACCACTGGCTGTAAGGTTACAATACTGATGCCAATAAAGAAGACAATTAAGAAAAAAAAAACTCTGTCGACCTTCCACTAGCGCCTTTCGTTCCCCTAATTCCCGCTAGCGCTCCCGAACCCACACAGAATTACAACACCTACACAATTCACCCGACACATAATATTTCCAGAATAAAATTTCCTAAATTATAATTACCAGATGGGTAATATGCCGAGAAAAGGGCAAAACATGAAATACCTCAATATACCAAACTGCGACATTTGACGCCATATCGCTCCCTCCCGAAGGACGACACTATTCAGTCTAATGCTTCCAGTTTGTTACATTCGCGCTCCCCAGTTTTCCATATTTTCAATTGTTCACGACAATAAAATTACCGATTTTCCGATTCTATTCGTTCACTTATCTTTCCCCGTGCAACTATGCAGGAGCACTTAGACTGATATTCATCGAGGGCACTCTACAAAAGTCAACACTTGAGTCCGCCTTGTACCTACTTAAGAGAATCGATGGATTGACGTCACCTGCTCAAATTGGTTTTGGAGTTGTGTCTTCATCAAAGACCCTTGAATATCACGAGTGTCCTCGAACGACCTACTTACTGGGCAGTTGGCCCAACACCCAATGGGTTAGTACTGTAAATTCGTGCATTGTCTACATGCTCCTAACAATGTTTTTTTGTTATATTTACAGGTGAGTTGCTCTCTGGTATTGGACTTGTCTTGGAATCATGGAAAAATCGTGAGTAGCAAATTCCTTAGAAAACCCTGCGAGCTGTTATGGGGCTATATTTCTCGAGCTTGAAAAAGTTGGCCAAGTCTCCCGTTTGCCCAGTCAAGTGAATATCTCAGTATAATATCTACATTCACTTAGGTATGCTATCTGTGGCACATGAAGGTGTTCGAATGAAGCAAAAATTGAATTGCTTTGATTATAAATTAAAGAGGTGCCTTATCCTATTCGGCGAGTGAAGAAGGGCGCTCTGTGTAAGGTAGGTTGCAGAAGTGTAGAAGTAGAGAAGGGTTTTCAAAGCCGGTCAGTAGCTGTAAATAACGTATTTTAAATCATTAGTTTCTGGAAGGTGTAGGGAAACGATGGTATTATACCAGAAGGCACATCATCGGAGGAATTCGAAAATACCAAAAGAGTGGCAGGATGGTTATTCCAAAATTTGCTTTATTTTTGTCGGAGTTTTGCTCTCTATAATGTGACTACAGAAGGAGAGGTCAAAGGTTTTTTTTTTTTTTTTTATAATATAATCGTTTATTTACACATTTTACATAATACAGATATATTCACAAGTACAAATTATGAATGCAACGTTCGTTTGTTTAATATCTAAGCCTAAGGTCAGTGACCTGTCCAGGCTCGTTCTCTCCCAGCTCAGCTTGGATGTGCGTACGTTCAGTAATGCATTTTAGTTTATAATAATTATAATTATTATAAGAATTGTTCTTATATATTACTTCCTAAATATCCTACTTTTAACAAACTAAAAGATACTTATACCTACTTAACGTCTAGCAAAGGTCGTTGTGGTAGTACATTTCTGTTATTCAAATTTTACATATAGGGATATCGGATTTTTGTGGGTCACTATGAATTCAAAATTTAAATTTAAGGATGATGGATTTTGCATTTATTTGATTCATCAAGTGTTGAAATGTTAGCTTTTTGAATACAGCTACAGAATTAGTTGTTTTAATTGCTGATGGCAAAGTTTCGAAAACTGAGGGGGCCAGCCAAGGCAACTGCCTAGTGTAGAAGTCATTGCTTGGGCGTGCTATTGATAGAATACTTTGTGCGTTCAACCTGGTAGGTCTCACATCACTTCTCTTTTCGAATAAGCCGAGGGACTTATGCACATATAAGGCCAATCGATAAACATACGTCATTCTTGGAGAAAGTACTTCAAAATCCTCGTAAAGGTTCACCATTTGGGTGCGCCTGTGTGATTTCGTGGCTATACGCAAGACAGTATTCACAACCACATTTAGGTTACCAAAACTACTTGCGTACGCACCTCCCCAAATGGGTATACCATAGATCAATATGCTATAAACATAGGCATAGAAAACCATACGTAGATTTTTACGGCTAAGCCAGCCTCTCAGTAAGACGAAGAGGTGGAATGTTTTCCTAATCCTTGCTACTAGACTTTGTATATGTTCCTTCCACTTCATGTGCTGATCAAGCAACAGCCCTAAATATCTGATGGAGTTTACTTTTTCCAGCCTTTCGCAATTAAGCGTAGCATGTTCAGAGCCGCAATTTCCCTGTTGTATTTCTATTTTTGAAACTACTGGTTGTCCAGCTAAATTGATCGAAAATGAGATATATTTTGTTTTGGAGATGTTAACTGTTAAACTGTTCGTGGCAAACCATTTTGTTACTTTGTCCATAATTAATTCAGCACTTGAATGAGCTTGCTGCCACGTCTTTTCTTTCACTATTATGGCCACGTCATCAGCGAATGCAACAAATCTACCTCCAGTGTTTATTGAAAATAGGTCGTAATGTAACCTTTAACCTGGAATAACTAAGTTCCACCGCAAAACTTGATAAAGGTTTTTATTATTATTATTATTATTATTATTATCAAACCCTCATCCGAATCCCAACACCCAAACATCACTATTCGCCCAGGGCACCGTACTACCCTCACTACCAGGCTGTAACTGTTGTTACAATGGAACATAGTAGTGCTCTAGAGAGATTAATGCGCAAAACTACTCACACTAGTCGAACATTGCATCCCTTGTAATTTCAACACTCCACTGCAAAGGGCTGTAAACTTCCCGGATGTTATGATGGTATTTGAACACTCAACAGACATTTATTCTGTTGCAGTCTGGCAAAAGGTAGTACGTCAAAGGTTTTCAATGTTTTGGATCTTTTCACGTAATTTTGAAGGGTAATTTTGTCTGGCGAAAATTATAGAATGATGTTAGACTCGTAATGGTTGGACTGGACGTACTTTTCAATCCCTCGGCTGATTGTTCTGTAATTATCTGTCATGTTCGTTGTTGAAGGATCGGATCGTACTTGAAGGAAAAACCGTCTTTTTTGCTCATTTATGTATTTACTTTTTTTTTATGCGTGAGGTTGGAATTCGATATCCGTTCCATCCAAAGAACGTAAACACTCGTGGACTCATGGAAGAATCCCGTGTTTTTATTTTTCCACCCAACAACGCGTCGAGCGCTAACGAGAAATTTCCTTTTGAATTAGCGATGAAGGAGACTTGTGTCTGTGCAAGAGCGGCAGCGAGGGGAAAAAAAGTGCACGACATTTAATTTAAAAGCAATCCCGTTGTCAAGGGATTTGAACCAAGAAAATTGGATCCCGAGAGTCTGAAGCTTCGGGATTTTTTCGCGGAATAGGAAGTGGATAGAAACGGTAGGTGGTGAAGAAAGGGTGAAAAAGTGAAAAATATGACTGAAGAACGTGTGAATACAGAGGGGAATAATAACTATCCCTCTCTGTATTATTTTTCATAAAGTATACCTATAATATATAATGAAGAGAAATGATTTTTCATAAAGTATAATATATATATAATAGGTATAATAATAATATAATAAAGTATAATATTATTATACTTAATGAAAAATCATTCCCCTTCATATTCACACGTTCTTCAGTCATATTTTTCAGTTATATATGACGGACGGACGGATTTTGGTTTAATATCTTCGATGATGAACCATTGGAATCGCCCAAAGAAAAACATTTTTTAACCCCCCCTCAAAATTTGTTGGTTTACGTTTCAAGATACGTAGAAAGAATTTGCAGAGTTTTTTATTCGATTTTCTGAATCTACGTATCTTGAAACGTAAACCAACAAATTTTGGCATGGGGTTAAAAAAAAATTTTCTTTGGGCAATTCCAATGGTTCATTATCGAAGATAATATTGTGAATAAATGAATTCAAGGATAAAAAAATCAAGGGAAAAAATGCTTGCGTACGAGTCTGCAACACATTGGGACATTTTATGTCTTTAAAGAACGGATTCAGGGGCCTTTGAACAATACTACATCATCTACCCCAGTACCGTAGTTGTTATACTTAATTGTAGTGTTCATCATAAAAGAATTGGTAATTAGACTTAGTTCTTTAATTAATGTAATAAACGTTGAATTATAGTTTAAATTATGAAGCTTGCATTCGTGTTGACAATATTAATTATTGAGAATGATCACCTGTGTGTAAACAATTATTTAAACAATCACGCTCATACCGCAGCTTGTCGGCCACGCACTCCGCAGTGGTTAACGTAATATGGTTAGGTAAATCGAGAGCTATCCAACGAGTGGTGAACGATTTTTGTACGATGATAACTGGCGAAGATAAAGTTCCGTAGCAACGAATCGGTTGTAAGCGAAAATCATCAGAGATTTTCGTGACGATTTCGTGTGACGATTTCGTGTGACGATTTTGTGTAACGTTTTTCGAGTTATGTGCCAGAGTAAAGACATAAAATGTCAAAAAATATCAAGGTAGTTTATGAAAAGAAAGGGATAATTAAATTAAATTAATAAATCAAAAAACTCTGCAAATTCTTGACACAACGGTTTATTATCTTCCTTGTTCAGATCACCGTTCTATCTATACCAGACTGTGTTGCAAATCGGCACCATACCATATTCTCACCGTACTCATACCATACCATACGAATTTCTTTCCTATCATACCATACTGTACTATACCAAATCATACATACAATAATATACCATACCATACTCATACAGTGTCATACAAACCGAGTGAATATTGAAATGTCATCCAGTTCTGACCTATATTTAAAATTTCAAGTGTCTAGCTCATCATCAAAATTAATTTTTAAATTTTATTCAACTTTCAGCAGTACAATACTTTGTGTTGTGCTTATTTTACAGATAAATAATATTACTGGTACATAGGTACCACGTCACGTGAGTCAGGGTTACTGTCCAGTGACAGTCCCTGCTAATCATTTTGGTTTATTATCTTCGATAATGAATCATTGGAATCGCCCAAAGAAAAAATTTTTTTAACCCCCCCTCAAAATTTGTTGGTTTACGTTTTAAGATACGTAGATTCAGAAAATCGAATAAAAAAAAATCCGTCCGTCCGCCGTACGCCGTACGCCGTCCGCGCCACTTTGCCCATTTAGCGTTGAGATAAAATTACGAAATTCGGTTTCTGGGTTTGGACCAGCCCCACAATGGTCCTCGAAACTTTTCATAACCCTAGGTCAAGGGGAAGGGGTTCAAAATGAAATTCAAAATTTCGACAATGTCATATCTCACAATATTCAGCTGAACCGTGTAATTTGTAGTTCACTTTTGAATGACCTGAAAAATTACAAATCTTTTAAGACCAATTGGATTTTTGTGCGACCAGCCGTTCGTTCACAGCGAGCGCGCAAAGGTTTAGGAAAAACACTAAACTTTCGCGTCGAAAACGGCCGCTACGTGGGTCAACCTCCAGACGCCCAGAATAAAACTACCTTTTTTCATCTTCCCGGTAAACTACAGTCTAGAAATTTTAACCGTGAGTCGGGGATATACCACATTGCAATATTCACCCGGTTTCTCATCTGTAAAATTGTTTAAATAATACCTATTCGTTTAAACAAATTAAATTTTGATGATGAGCTAGATACTTGAAATTTTAAATATAGGTCAGAAATGGATCACAATGCAATATTCACTCGTTTTCTTGTCTGTAAAATTGTTTAAATAATATTTATTTGTTTAAACAAATTAAATTTTGATGATGAGCTAGATACTTGAAATTTTAAATATAGGTCAGAAATGGATGACATTTCAATATTCACTCGGTTTGTATGACATGGTATGAGTATGGTAAGCTATATTATTGTATGTATGATTTAGTACAGTATGGTAAGATAGAAAAGAAATTCGTATGGTATGGTATGAGTACGGTGAGAATATGGTATGGTGCCGATTTGCCACACAGTCTGATATAGACAGAAGGGTGATCTGCACAAGGAAGATAATAAACCGTTGTGTCAAGAATTTGCAGAGTTTTTTTTTTTTTTTAATAGATAATTAATGGCAATTAGATGATATTGATTTTAAGAAGATAGATAATTGATTATGAGTAAATAATATGTTGGTATGCGATAAATAAGTAAGTAATATGTATGTAATAAATAATTAATAAATAAGTGTTAAATAATTTGATATTTACAATCAGGTACTATGTGGTCCTATCACTTGAGTCCAATATGTCTGGTGCTCTTTTTCTTTTGAGGCGTCTGGGTTGGTGCATCCCCCATAGTGACAGCAGGTTTTCAAATACAGCAGGCGATGGATGGTTGCGCACACTAACATGTAGGCGGTTGGCGGTGGATCGAATAACTTCTTCAACCACTGGGATATCGAGATCTCTGTGAATGACGTCGTTCCTTAAGTACCAGGGTGCGTCAGCTATGGTTCTTACGACTCTGTTTTGTTGGGTTTGGATTCTTTTTATTTGTGTCTTGCTGGCCAATCCCCAGATAGAGCAGCCATATTGCCATATTGGTCTGACCATCGTAAGATATAGCATGCGTTTGGTGGCTAAATGTGGTGAGGTGCATCCAAGCAGTGGTTTGAGGAGATTTATTCTTGAGCGTAGTCTCTTGACCAATTCTCCAATATGGTGATCATATGCCAGTCGTTGCTGTAGGTGGATACCTAGGTATCGGACTACTCTGACGTTTGGGATTAAGTTATCATTGAGAGTCAACGGGATTGCATCAAAATTCCTCTTCAGAGTGAATGTTGTGGCAGATGATTTGGCGTCGTTAATCGATATCCTCCATTTCCTTGTCCAGTGCTCGATCTCGTCCAGATGAAGTTGGATATTGTTTGACGCTACTGTACCACATGGGTTCCGAGATAGGATTGCGTGGTCATCGGCGAACATAGAAGAAATTGTATTTGGTGAGACCGGTATATCGCTCACACGTTATTGTACCTTCTATATTATAGAAGGTACAATAACGGTCCCCAGACACTTCCTTGGGGCACCGAAGCCCTGATGCATTTGCTTGGGGATTGAGAGGTGTCGCATCTCACGTGGAAAGTGCGATTCGAGACAAACGACTGAACGAGCCTATAGTGAGTATCCGGTAGCAGCGGTTTTAGTTTGTACAACAAGCCATTGTGCCAAACTCTGTCGAAAGCCTTCTCTGTGTCGAGAAACAGCCCTTGGCATACTTCTTGGTTTTCGAATGTTTCGAGAATCTCTTCTACGACCCTGTGAAGTTGCTGTTGGCAAGAATGGAACGGTCGGAATCCGAACTGGAAATCTGGTATGGCAGGGGCTAGGTGTGTTAGTAGCTTAGGGAGCATAAGTCTTTCGAAAATCTTGGAGAAGATAGAGAGAAGACTTATCGGACGGTAACTTTTTGGGTCGTTGGCTGATTTTTTAGGTTTCCTGATCATTATTATTTCTGCATGTTTCCAGCGGGATGGAAAGTAGGTTGTACGGAGCATCGCGTTATATATTTGTGTCAATTGGACGAGGGCTTTGCGTGGAAGATTTTTCAGCAGTTGTTGGGTAATGCGGTCAGTACCGGGCGACTTCTTTGTCGGTGATTTAGAAATTGCAGTTCTGACTTGACTGGGGGTGAAATATTCTTTAAAAATAGTCAAGGCGAGAGGTTGGTCTACCACTTCTTTTACAGTGTTGTGGAATTCTGGCGATTGGCTCGGGTTCGGGCTGAATTGCTCTACTAGTATCTCAGAAAATAGCTCCGCTTTTTCATCAGGTGTTGACACCCATCTGTTCCCATTTTTAAGTGGTGGTATTCTTTCGAACTGTTTGGTCATTGCTTTAGCTTTGCGCCATAATGAACCATCCTGACTGTCTAGTAACAGGAGGGAGTTTCTCTTTTCTACGGAATGCAGTTCAGCTAAAGCAGCTTTAAGGGCCTTAGTCGCTCTGTTGTAGGCAATTTTGTGTGGTGGGTATTTAGTTCGCTCCCACATCCTTCGGGAATTTTGCTTGGTTCTCACAAGATCAGATATATGAGGAGGCGTATAGTGCATGATGGCGTGTGTTGCATGATGGGTCGACGAGCTTGCAATGTTCGCCGCATGATGTATATGATGGGTTAGGGTGGTGACAGCCCCATCTATGTCCCTTGGAGTCTTTAGTGGCAATGATAGGTTGGTGGAGTTTGACAGTGTCTCAGAGTACAATTTCCATTTGAATGGATATTGAACAAGTTTGTTTGAATAATTACAGTTTATGTTACCGTTGAGTTCTAACATCACTGGATAGTGGTCTGATGAAAGAGAGTGGAGTACATGAACTCTGGATACGGTCGTACCAAGATTTTTCCCCAGGAATAAATCTAAAATATCCGGAGAGTGGTTGGGGTTCATTGGGTAGTGCGTCGGTTCTATAGGATGGAATACTTCAAGGCCCAACTGGAATATGGCATTTTGCAGTAGTCTACCTCTTGGATTTTTAGTTGCAGAAGCCCAACGAGGATGTTTTGCGTTGTAGTCCCCACCGAGAAGAAACCTCGGCCCCATTTCATGAACAATGCCCCACACTGTAGAATTTTGTAATCGATGATTTCCTCTATCGGGAGCAGAATAGAAGGAGCCGATTGTGTATTTTGTTCCGTTGATATTCAATGCTATTCTCGCCACTTGTGCATCATCTTCACAGATAGGTAATAATTCGACGTGTGCAATGCGCTGCTTTATGAGTATGATCGAACCTCCTTGACGGGTTCCCGACGGATGGTCTGCTCTATAGATGTTATATTGCGGCATGTAGAAATGAATATGTGGAGCTAGTTTTGTTTCCGTAATTAGAGCTATATCAACGTCATATGATTTTAAGAAATAATGTAGCTCGTTGAATTTATTATTCAAACTCTGACTGTTCCATGTGATTATTATCAGATTACTGTTGGTGGAAGGGATCATTTAATGATTTTTGGTAAAATTTGGGTGAACAAGCTGATCATTGGTTGAAGGAGGTCTATGAGTTGATCGATTTTCTTGTATAATTGCGAAATTTCTGGATCTTGGTTGCTTTTGTCCGCTGGGTGTTGCTCTTTCGTGATTTGTGAATACGTATGAGTCAGGGGTGCGATGTTGGTTGGAGCATGTTTCAGGGAACGATGTAATGGTGGGAACGCAGATATTGACAATGGAAAAGAAGATGGTTGAATATTGGCTCGGGTTAATGAGTTTCCATTGTTTCGAAGTTTTTGTAAGCTTATATGCACTGGGCACCCCTTGTAGTTCGCGGTATGATTACCTTTGCAATTTGTGCAGAGAGGGGGTATGTTTCCCTGTTTTGGGCATGATTCTGTGCTATGCTGTCCGTCGCATTTGACGCATAGTGGATTACGGAAGCAATAGTTTTTTGAGTGCCCATAAGCTTGACATTTGGTGCACTGAATTACCGAACGTTTGGGTTTTGGAGGTTCTATTTTGATAACAGCATTGCCCAATCTATTCACGTTATAAACCTCGGCGTTTTGGTTTATTATCTTCGATAATGAACCATTGGAATCGCCCAAAGAAAAACATTTTTTAACCCCCCCTCAAAATTTGTTGGTTTACGTTTCAAGATACGTAGATTCAGAAAATCGAATAAAAAACAACGGTTCATTATCTTCTTTGTACAGATCACCCTTCTGTCTAGATCACTAGGTCTAAATGTCTGGAACCTAAATGTTAGATTAATTATTATTATCAATTATCACTAATTATTAACAATTTTATCAAGTACCTAGTGAGAATTATTATAATTTATTGTTAGGTATTAATAATTCGTATTTATTATTAATAATAATAATTATTAATTATGATTAATTAATACGATATAATTCTGGGGTTTTTAATACTACGTCGGTAATAATTTTTCTATAAAAGAAGTACCTACCAACCAACATTCGAAATTACCTTCATTTCCGTAGCACGAAACGCACCTCAGAACAACAAACTCGACATCACTTAAGCCATATGATGTTCAAAAGAGCTTGTTAGTATGAAAATGGACCTGTATTTCAACAGTTTGATTCACGATCGGGTTGTGAGGCACAATCTTTGAGCCGTCATTGTGAACGAACGGCTGGTCGTACAAAGCTGCGGATGGTCTTAAAAATTTCTACGGAACAAACTCTATCTAAATATGAAAAACTCTGCAAATTCTTGACACAACGGTTTATTATCTTCCTTGTGCAGATCACCCTTCTGTCTATACCAGACTGTATTGCAAATCGGCACCATACCATATTCTCATCGTACTCATACCATACCATACGAATTTCTTTCCTCTCATACCATACTGTATTATACCAAATCATACATACAATAATACACCATACCATACTCATACCATGTCATACAAACCGAGTGAATATTGAAATGTCATCCATTTCTGACCTATATTTAAAATTTCAAGTATCTATTTCATCATCAAAATTTAATTTGTTTAAACAAATAGGTATTATTTAAACAATTTTACAGACAAGAAACCAAGTGAATATTGCATTGTGATCCAGTTCTGACCTATTTTTAAAATTTCAAGCTCATCATCAAAATTTAATATGTATTATTACAAAAAGGTATTATTTAAACAATTTTACAGATGAGAAACCGAGTGAATATTGCAATGTGGTCTATCCCCGACTCACGGTTAAAATTTCTAGACTGTAGTTTACCGGGAAGGTGAAAAAAGGTAGTTTTATTCTGGGCGTCTAGCGGTTGGGTCACATAACTGCCGTTTTCGACGCGAAAGTTAAGTGTTTTCCCTAAACCTTTGCGCGGTCACTGTGAACGAACGGCTGGTCGCAAAAAAATCTAATTGGTCTTAAAAGATTCGTAATTTTTCAGGTCATTCAAAAGTGAACTAAAAATTACACCGTTTCATGAGAAGTTTTAGAGATATGACATTGTCGAAATTTCAAAGTTCGTTTTGAACCCCTTCCCCTTGACCTAGGGTTATGAAAAGTTTCGAGGATCAGTGTGGGGCTTGTCCAAACCCAGAAACCAAATTTTGTAATTTTAGCTCAACGCTAACTGGGCAAAGTGGCGCGGACGGCGTACGGCGGACGGACGGATTTTTTTTTATTCGATTTTCTGAATCTACGTATCTTGCAACGTAAACCAACAAATTTTGAGGGGGGGTTAAAAAAATTTTTTTTTTGGGCGATTCCAATGGTTCATTATCGAAGATAATAAACCAAAATCCGTCCGTCCGCCGTACGCTGTACGCCGTCCGCCGTCCGCGCCACTTTGCCCAGTTAACGTTGAGTTAAAATTACGAAATTCGGTTTCTGGGTTTGGACCAGCCCCACAATGGTCCTCGAAACTTTTCATAACCCTAAGTCAAGGGGAAGGGGTTCAAAACGAATTTTGAAATTTTGAAAATTCCAAAACTCGAAAAATTCATATAGAACGGTGTCTTTTTTATTTCATATTTAGATAGAGTTTGTTCCGTAGAATTTTTTAAGACCATCCGCAGCTTTGTACGACCAGCCGTTCGTTCACAATGACTGCTCAAAGATTGTGCCTCACAACACGATCGTGAATCGAACTGTTGAAATACAGGTCCATTTTCATACTAACAAGATCTTTGGAACATCATATGGCTTAAGTGATGTCGAGTTGGTTGTTCTGAGGTGCGTTTCGTGCTACGGAAATGAAGGTAATTTCGAATGTTTGTTGGTAGGTACTTCTTTTATAGAAAAATTATTACCGACGTAGTATTAAAAACCCCAGAATTATATCGTATTAATTAATCATAATTAATAATTATTATTAATAATAATAAATACAAATTATTAATACCTAACAATAAATTATAATAATTTTCACTAGGTACTTGATAAAATTGTTAATAATTAGTGATAATTGATAATAATAATTAATCTAACATTTAGGATTTAGACCTAGTGATCTAGACAGAAGGGTGATCTGTACAAAGAAGATAATGAACCGTTGTGTCAAGAATTTGCAGAGTTTTTGCATTTGGTTTGAGGTCAACGAAGAAGATGGGCATCGGAGCCTTAGTTACAGGATGAAGAGCTGGAATTGCTTGGATAGGTTCGAAACCGTGGTCATTTTTCAGTTCTTCAATTATTGTTTTGGGATCAGTGGTGTGATGTAAACCTCGTATAACAATACGAAAGCTACGGCTATCTTTTAGCTGGTACGTGTGGTACTCTGCTTTGCTATTTTCTAGATACCTGGTTACAGCTCTGTATCCATCTATGGTTTCGGTATTTACTTTAACTGCATTTCCAATGGTCTTGTACGTAAATTTTCCTGAGTTGAGGGCTTTAATTTCTGTGACAAATCGATTGATATTAGCTATGTGGTAGACATATAAAGGAGGACATTTTTCAATAACATGACTTTCCTGTTCCATTGCTGTATTTTGAGTTTCGTTTAGATCAGCTAGCGGAGCAAAAGAATTTCGTGAGATGAAAGTGTTATTAGGTGGAGGTTCTACGCGAGGTCTCTTATTTGAACTGGGCGCACCTGAACTTTCCTCTCCCATTTCGAAGATTCTTTAGTTTGACGCCTTGACCCGATGTGAAAAACTGTGCGTGAGTGCGTCTGGAAGAAGCGACGAGGCGAACTGAGATAAAGAAGAATGATAACAACTTGTCGATGTTTACTCCACGGTGTCCCGCGCGTTATCGTGATGCAGCCTGACGGGTCAATTTTCATACCGGCTCAGCTGATTCGAATAGCACAATGTACATGATAATAATTATGAATAAATAATAATTTATAATAATTCATGTAAGGTGATCTGTACAAAGAAAATAATAAACCGTTGGGTAGGGTATTTGCAGAGTTTTTCAATTACCAACTGGGGGGTGCTTCAGATTTTACTAATATTTCACTTCAGAAATACAGGTAACCCAAATTTTGGGATCCCAAAGACTTTTTTAAAAAGAATCTCCCAAAAAAGGAGTAAGTTTTAAAACGAACATCTCAAGTTTTCTTTCAAATCCATCTGACCTACTTCCCGTTCTTTCCAAATAGCCGGAAAGCAGAGGCACACACTCTTAATCAATACTGAGGTTTTATGCTTCGGTAAAACCGCCGGCGTTGAGAAAATGATAAAGTGAGATGCTACAACCATTATTACATGAAGGTAGGAGGAAAGTTGTTTGAATAAGAAAAGCAATATCTTGGGCCTCCGAAGTGGAATTACTGACTTACGCGTCTTAACCCTTTGCCGGGCCTGTTTCCTTTGACGCCAGCGTTCCCGAACGGGAGGGTTATTGTGATGGGGGGAAGAATGAGTCATCATTGAAAACTGCTAGCTCAGCAGTTTCTTTGTGAGTTAGGCCTGTCATAATTAACATTACGTACTCCAGAAACTCCCTTCGTTCCATTTCTTTCGCCAAGAAGTGTGTCATTTAGCAAGAAAATTCCTTCAGGTCGGTTATCAAGAAAGTGGAAACCAAGAAAGCCATGGATTACTCCAGGATTAATCAAGAGTACAATAACAAAAGAAAAACTTGAGAAAAAGGTTCAAAAATCCCCGTTCAATCCGTCAATTAAAAGGAAGTTTGTTAGATACAAAAATAAATTAAGCGCATTAATAAAAATCGCGAAAAATAATTATTATACTAAAAAGATAGAAAAGGCGGGCACGAACATGAGGAAAATCTGGAACGTTATACACTAGGTAGCCTATAATAAAAATCATAAAAACTCAATTAAAATAGAAGAAATACTCTCAGAAAATAACCTTATTACAGAAAAATCGGAAATTGCTAATATTTTGAACAAACATTTTGCTTCCATTGGTACCAGAATAACCTGGAGAAATCTTGAGGAAAGTAGAGAAACCTGTGACCCGGTCGAGCCCATATGATGTTCCAAAGAGCTTGTTAGTATGAAAATGGACCTGTATTTCAACAGTTTGATACACGATCGTGTGGTGAGGCACAATCTTTGAGCCCTCATTGTGAACGAACGGCTGGTCGTACAAAGCTGCGGATGGTCTTAAAAAATTCTACGGAACAAACTCTATCTAAATATGAAATAAAAAACATACCGTTCTATATGAATTTTTCGAGATATGAGATTTTCAAAATTTCAAAATTCGTTTTGAACCCCTTCCCCTTGACCTAGGGTTATGAAAAGTTTCGAGGACCATTGTGGGGTTGGTCGAAACCCATAAAAAAAAATTTTGTAATTTTAACTCAACGCTAACTGGGCAAAGTGGCGCGGACGGCGGACGGCGTACGGCGTTCGGCGGACGGACGGATTTTGGTTTATTATCTTCGATAATGAACCATTGGAATCGCCCAAAGAAACAATTTTTTTAACCCCCCCTCAAAATTTGTTGGTTTACGTTTCAAGATACGTAGATTCAGAAAATCGAATAAAAAACTCTGCAAATTCTTGACACAACGGTTCATTATCTTCTTTGTACAGATCACCCTTGTGTCTAGATCACTAGGTCTAAATGTCTAGATCCTAAATGTTAGATTAATTATTATTATCAATTATCACTAATTATTAACAATTTTATCAAGTACCTAGTGAAAATTATTATAATTTATTGTTAGGTATTAATAATTTGTATTTATTATTAATAATGATTATTATTAATTATGATTAATTAATACGATATAATTCTGGGGTTTTTAATACTACGTCGGTAATAATTTTTCTATAAAAGAAGTACCTACCAACAAACATTCGAAATTACCTTCATTTCCGTAGCACGAAACGCACCTCAGAACAACCAACTCGACATCACTTAAGCCATATGATGTTCCAAAGATCTTGTTAGTATGAAAATGGACCTGTATTTCAACAGTTCGATTCACGATCGTGTTGTGAGGCACAATCTTTGAGCAGTCATTGTGAACGAACGGCTGGTCGTACAAAGCTGCGGATGGTCTTAAAAAATTCTACGGAACAAACTCTATCGAAATATGAAATAAAAAACATACCGTTCTATATGAATTTTTCGAGATATGGAATTTTCAAAATTTCAAAATTCGTTTTGAACCCCTTCCCCTTGACCTAGGGTTATGAAAAGTTTCGAGGATCATTGTGGGGCTGGTCCAAACCCAGAAACCAAATTTCGTAATTTTAGCTCAACGTTAACTGGGCAAAGTGGCTCGGACGGCGGACGGCGGACGGCGTACGGCGGACGGCGTACGGCGTACGGATTTTTTTTTATTCGATTTTCTGAATCTACGTATCTTGAAACGTAAACCAACAAATTTTGAGGGGGGGTTAAAAAAATTTTTTCTTTGGGCGATTCCAATGGTTCATTATCGAAGATAATAAACCAAAACATACAGTTCTATATGAATTTTTCGAGATATGAGATTTTCAAATTTTCAAAATTCGTTTTGAACCCCTTCCCCTTGACCTAGGGTTATGAAAAGTTTCGAGGACCATTGTGGGGTTGGTCGAAACCCATAATAAAAATTTCGTAATTTTAACTCAACGCTAACTGGGCAAAGTGGCGCGGACGGCGTACGGCGTACGGCGGACGGACGGATTTTTTTTTATTCGATTTTCTGAATCTACGTATCTTGAAACGTAAACCAACAAATTTTGAGGGGGGGTTAAAAAAATTTTTTCTTTGGGCGATTCCAACGGTTCATTATCGAAGATAATAAACCAAAATCCGTCCGTCACCCGTACGCCGTCCCCCGTCCGTGGCACTTTGCCCAGTTAGCGTTGAGCTAAAATTACGAAATTTGGTTTCTGGGTTTGGACCAGCCCCACAATGATCCTCGAAACTTTTCATAACCCTAGGTCAAGGGGAAGGGGTTCAAAACGAACTTTGAAATTTCGACAATGCCATATCTCTAAAAATTCCCATGGAACGGTGTACTTTTTAGTTCACCTTTGAATGACCTGAAAAACTATGATTCTTTTAAGACCAATTGGATTTTTGTGCGACCAGCCGTTCGTTCACAGTCAGCGCGCAAAGGTTTAGGAAAAACACAAAACTTCGCGTCGAAAACGGCCGTTAGGTGGGTCAACCCACAGAGGCCCAGAATAAAACTACCTTTTTTCATCTTCCCGGTAAACTACAGCCTAGAAATTTTAACCGTGAGTCGGGGATAGACCAAATTGCAATATTTACTCGGGTTCTCATCTGTAAAATTGTTTAAATAATACCTTTTTGTAATAATACAAATTAAATTTTGATGATGAGCTAGATACTTGAAATTTTAAATATAGGTCAGTAATGGATGACATTTCAATATTCACTCGGTTTCTTGTCTGTAAAATTGTTTAAATAATACCTATTTGTTTAAACAAATTAAATTTTGATGATGAGCTAGATACTTGAAATTTTAAATATAGGTCAGAAATGGATGACATTTCAATATTCACTCGGTTTGTATGACATGGTATGAGTATGGTATGGTATATTATTGTATGTATGATTTGGTATAGTACAGTATGGTATGATAGGAAAGAAATTCGTACGGTATGATATGAGTACGGTGATTTTGGTTTATTATCTTCGATAATGAACCATTGGAATCGCCCAAAGAAAAAAAAATTTTAACCCCCCCTCAAAATTTGTTGGTTTACGTTTCAAGATACGTAGATTCAGAAAATCGAATTAAAAAACTCTGCAAATTCTTGACACAACGGTTCATTATCTTTTTTGTACAGATCACCCTTCTGTCTAGATCACTAGGTCTAAATGTCTAGATCCTAAATGTTAGATTAATTATTATTAATAATTATCACTAAATATTAACAATTTTATCAAGTACCTAGTGAAAATTATTATAATTTATAGTTAGGTATTAATAATTTGTATTTATTATTAATAATAATTATTATTAATTATGATTAATTAATACGATATAATTCTGGGATTTTTAATACTACGTCGGTAATAATTTTTCTATAAAAGAAGTACCTACTAACAAACATTCGAAATTACCTTCATTTCCGTAGCACGAAACGCACCTCAGAACAACAAACTCGACATCACTCAAGCCATATGATGTTCCAAAGATCTTGTTAGTATGAAAATGGACCTGTATTTCAACAGTTTGATTCACGATCGGGTTGTGAGGCACAATGTTTGAGCCGTCATTGTGAACGAACGGCTGGTCGTACAAAGCTGCGGATGGTCTTAAAAAATGCTACGGAACAAACTCTATCGAAATATGAAATAAAAAACATTCCGTTCTATATGAATTTTTCGAGATATGAAATTTTCAAAATTTCAAAATTCGTTTTGAACCCCTTCCCCTTGACCTAGGGTTATGAAAAGTTTCGAGGACCATTGTGGGGTTGGTCGAAACCCATAAAAAAAATTTCGTAATTTTAACTCAACGCTAACTGGGCAAAGTGGCGCGGACGGCGGACGGCGTACGGCGTACAGGAGATAGAGATAACAGAGGTTAACGGCCAAGCCTCGAGGAAGCGCTAGTGGCGGGCTCAACAGGCCGCACTCCAACGTCTCCCACCGTTGCACCCTCAGCCTAACGTGACTGGCGCAGTCCCTTGTTTGGTGTCATACCAGGAAAGGCACGCTGCTCGAGATAGGTAGAGCTCAAAATTCTCTATACGAGTGTCGTGCTAACTCGAAACTTTTTTTGAGTTGTCACACTAGGTAGGTATAGATCTCAACTAGCGTACCTACTACTTTGTGATCATGATAATGGATTCGTCTTGCTTAACAACTAATTTAGGATATGCTTCGACAAAGCTTGGTTCGGCCATAATTCGTCACGTGATTTATTGTGTATTGCTTACTATGTTTAAAGCCTTCTGTGTTCAGAGTGTCATTCGTCACGTAACACGCACTATTAATGGTCGAGGCTCCAAGTCGTCGCGAGTTTCCCCGAGACCCATATTCGCTAATATGCCGGAATGGAGAGAATAGAACACCGTCCTCGTAATCACGATGTATTGTCATAGGGCGGGACGTGGGTAAAACGGAGAGCTATGCATTAATTCAAGGGAGACAGTGTCAACAGCCTTCTCCGCAATACAATTTCCATATAATTATGCCCTGCCGGCGACGACGCAAACTTGTAAATTTAGTCGGGGTCTGGCTGGCCTTTCACTGCAAAGGACGATGGTGGGATCGGAGGCACACGACGTTAGGGAAGTAGTGAGAAGGGGTGTCCTCCCGTTCTCCAACGTCTCCTCCATTTCAAGCACTCGAACTCTTTTCAGCTCGAGGAACAGCATCCTTTGTCACTATAAACAATCAAGGGTGGCAAATATTGTCACAGAGGCAACCCCTAGTGTCCTTGTCTTGTAAAGTCTTGTTGTATTGTGTTCTGTGGCGGCTCCTGCCCTGAAACTCAGGGGGTGCACATAGATAAAGCGGAAATATGGCGAAGGGGACGGGAGAGATGCTTCTCTCAGCCAAATACAAATTTCAAACAGAAAGAGGATGGGTAGAGGAAACGGTTATGAGGAAAGTGAGGGGTTAGTGATCATTGAGGTAAATAATGGGGAATACAAAAATAAAATAAAATAATCGTATGTTCAGAACTCGACTCTGAACAGTCTTCTAACAACAGCGACTTGTATCGCGACGAGGCCGCGTAGCTGCGGGAGATTTGGTAGGGTCGTGACGTCAGGGAAACATGTTCGCTTGCCACCGCTGCAAGTGCGCTCCAGTTCCACATTTTCCTCCATCGAGGTTAAGCCGGCGCTACACGACGCGTCGAATGTTGGGCCAAACGTTTGACCGTACTCGACGAGTGACGACTCGACGAGTGACTCGAGCTAAAGCCCCAGCTACACGGTGTGGCAAACGTTTGATCCAGTACGATCCAGGTCGAGCCGTTTGAAGGTCGAGCCGTCGGGAGTTGTTTCAACATGGAAACGGATGATGAAGATGTTGCAGCGATTGCTGGGGATGCCCTTAATGGTTTATATAGCTCAACCGCTATTTATCTATAATCCCGCTATTCTCGGCATAACTAGAACTCAAACTGAGTTGAACTGAAAAAGAATGACAAAAATTGATAGGTTGCATATTTTTTTTTATTATCCAAGTACCTACTGATTTTTAGGTTTGTTTGTTTTAAATTATGGAAAAACGAATGAAGTGGAGACCCATGACACAGTTGTAGGCATGACAATAAAGACAAAGAAATTACTAAAGACAAATAAATATAATGAAATTCAATACAATTCAACAATAATTGTTGAATTGTATTGAATTTCATTATATTCATTGATTCCTTTTGCCACCAAGTATTCATCGACACAGGTAATTTATGATTGAAATTATTTCAATCATAAATTACCTGTGTCGATGAATACTTGGTGGCAAAAGGAATCAAACTGAACGCGCTACAAACTGAACGCCGAGTCGTGTGACCGAGCCTCCTGCCTTCGAAGAAACGAGCTTCCAAGAAACGAAGGTTCTCGACAACGTTGGACCCTTCTTTTTCCTTTGACTTGGGCGCAAAGACCGCTCTCTGACCGATCGCCCTCCAACGCCAACGTTGGACGCTGGCCATTGGAAGCTGGACGTTGGAAGGTCGGCTACACGATGCTACCAGTCACCAAGCGTCCAACATTGGAAGGTGTTGGTAGCATCGTGTGACGCCGGCTTCATACCCATGACAAGGTCTCCAGTATCCTTCGTCGCTATATTCATCATAATTTGATGAGATTTTTCTTCTTTCTACGGGTCATCAGCATCCCCATCTCGTCCATACTGTGTATGCCACTCAACGGACATCTACATTCATTTTTTAAACCCACACGAACTGTAAGTAGACGATTTTCACCCGAAACCTGCACTTTTCTAACGTCCTCTTTGTTCGCCGTCTTCTCGTTCCTAATGAGCTGAATTCATTCTTTCAGTGGGCCGAGCTTACGAGGAAGCAAACAAATTACAAACTACCATTTTCACATTCCACATCGCCAATCCCATCGCCGGAGTCATTTCGGATTCGACTTGAGGAATTGTGATCCAAAAATAGCTGCCCTCGACCGGTTGGAGTTCAACGTGGAGTCCGGACATCCGTTGAGATTCGTTTTCGACCGTTGTTCATCTAAGTCGCGACCATCTCCGTGGCTCAGAGAAATCATTCGCTGCTCGGATTTATCGATCCTTCAACTTCAGATCGAGTCCAGGCCAAACCATTCAATTTTATTCTTTTCAATATTTATTTTCAAAGATTTGTTTAATTTATCATTTAGCTAAGGAGCTCCTTCTAGGAATTTTTTCTTTCTATTTTCTTCACAATTTACTAAATCGATTTATTTTAATAAACATTTCTATTAGTTTGAGATAGCAAGGTTTTCTTATATATAAACCCCTACTCAAACGCACATAATTTTGGTAGCAGAGCATGGTTTTCACTCACATTTCTTTTCTTTTTCTTACAATTATATTTGATAATTTTCAAATCAAACACTTGACAGTATATCAAGTTCATCTTCGTATTCTTTTACGATTGATTTTCGTACGTATTTTCAATTTGCATTTTAAATTGAGATTTTCGTATTTTGAGTAATTTATTATTCAGTATACTTGCTCCTTCATTAGCAACATTGCCTTTCATGACATTGAATATTGTGCATGTCTTGTATTCTTGTATGCATTTATTTCTCGTATATCTTTGTATGTTTTCTCGCATCTATTAATAAGGTACTATTTCGTCATTCCATTATTACTGGCCTCAGGTAGGTCCATAAATTAGAATTAGAATAATTCTTAGAATTAATAAATTAGAATAAATTAGAATTAATTCCCTGTTCTTAAATTCTTGTCATTTTTCAATTGATATATTTTTTTTCTTCTTGTTCAATTATTTCATTATGTCTGTTAACTTTGACGATAATGTTAGGAAGTTGAAGGCTCGATGCGAATCCGCAGCCTATGAGGTCAGGAGTATTGATGCCGCAGGGCAGTGTGCTCTGACGGATGATTCAAAAGCGGTACTTTTCAAAGCTCTCTATCGCACTTTGGAAAAATATTATTCGAAATTTGAGCAAATTTGGGAAGAAATTCAAGACTTTTACGACTCACATTCAAAATCGGGAGACTTTCCTTCTCAAGAAGAAAAGGAATCTTGGAAAAAGATTAGATCTGCTTACCGAGGATGTCATATAATTTTCGAAAAACTTCAGCAACGTGAACATGAAGAATCCATCCGTACTCCTACTCATCAAACTACCTCTATGCCATCCAACGTTACCCTCAACGATGCTCGCACGTCATCAAATTTACCTCGGATAACACTTCCTAAATTTGATGGGAATTTATCTTCTTGGCCAAAATTCCGCGATATATTTTCTTCAATTGTTGATCGTGATGAGAGTTTATCTGGTATGGAAAAATTTCATTACTTATCTTCCTCACTTACTGGTAATGCTGCCTCAATTATTAGCTCGTTTTCTCTTGAAGAGCAGAACTACCAGCTGGCTTGGAAGGCATTGATGGAATTCTATGACAATAAAAGACTTTTAGCAAATTCTTATTTAAATCAACTGTTGCAATTTAAGCCTCATCAGGGAAAGGCAAATGTTGCTTCTCTCATGCAATTTTTATCTAAAATTGCTGACACTATTTCGGCATTTAAATTGATTGAGATACAAGAACGCGCCGAATTTATTCTCTTTTACCTCGCATTTCGTTGTTTGGACACTCAAACAAAAGATCAGTTTGAGCTGGCGAACAAATCAGTTACTTTTCCAACGTTTGACAATTTGATCAAATTTGTAAGAGGGAAATGTACAGCCTTGCAATTAGCAGAAGGAAATCTTGATACCACTCAAGAGAATCCCAAATTTTCACAAGGTAAAGGAAACAAAATTCCTTTCAACAAAAATAAAACTACCCTTTTGTCAAGTGAGCCAAAGGGAAATATGAATAAGGAAGGTAAAAGACAACTGCCAAAATGTTTTCTTTGTCCTAAATATCACTCATTGCTTGATTGTTCCATCTTCAACAGCCTTACGCCCAAGGAGCGTATTCGCAAACTTCAAAATTTTGAAGGTTGTAAGAACTGCCTTCATTCTCAGCATTCGACTCAAGACTGCCGTTCTAAGTGGCATTGTAGATTTTGCTCATATAGACATAATTCTCTGTTGCATATTCATCCCGATTTAGACCAGCTATCTTCCAGTGCACGAGCTCCTAGTACTCCTTCAACTTCTAAAATGCCAGAACCCAGTACCTCTGCTTCTACCTCGCTCAATTCGATTGTTAGAGATGACAATAACATCCAAGTTATACTTGGTACTGCTATTGTACGTTTTATGGACTGCCGAGGCCAATACCAAAATTTTCGAATTGTTGTGAACAGCGGTAGCCAACATTTATTTATGACTACTCAGTGTTTCAACAAACTCGGTTTGAGCATGCAAAAGTACTCCAAGAAAATCTCTGCAATTGGTGGTTCCATTTTCGATGGTGCTAAAGGCAAAACCTTTTGTACCTTACTTTCTGCGGATGGTTCATCAAAATATTCTACTGATGCCATAGTCGTGAAAAATATCAAAAATTATTTACCTATTGCCCCAGTACCGTATGACGTATGGAGATATTACATAGACTTCCCACTTGCCGACCCCAAGTTTTGGGAACCTGCACCTATCGATTTTCTACTCGGCTCCGATCTCTTTGGTGATGTAATGCGTGGAAATATTGAGCACGTTCGAGATGATTTTCCCAAGCTTTTTGATTCCGTATTCGGCTATGTGGTCATGGGAAAATATGTCGAACCTCCAACTAGCCTTGTTGGCACTTGCTTATTTTCACCTGTTATCGCTGATGACGATTTATCGTTTCAGCTCTCAAAGTTTTGGGAATTGGAAGAACCACCTAACCATACAAAGACCCTTGACCCTGACGCCGGAGCTGCTGAGGAATCCTTTCAAAGCTCACATTATCGTACTGAGGAAGGTAGGTATGTAGTACGCCTCCCTTTCAAGGAACCTAATTTGGAATTCCCTTCATCCTATTTCATCGCCAAACATCGTTTATTTATTTATTTATTTATTTACGGGCAAGCCCAATTACACTCGTACAAACAAGAAATCAATGGACATTAACAGGAAGAATAAAGAAAGAAAAAGTTGAAAATTCTCACAAAAATGAAGAAACTACGAAGAAGACAAAATAATAACATGTGGAGTACCAATTAAAAAAACATGATTATGCTAAATACTATGGTTGGTAAACTTAGGTGAGACGACGAAGATTAAAATGGTGAGGAAGCCAATAACTTTTTGAGAGAAGCAAGGGAGTTATGAAAAAAGTCAAAATCAGGGTTTAAATTAATGAGCAAATTAGCGGAGCGAGGCAATCGCTGCAACGGGCTATTCTTCATATAATTTGTTGATGAAAAAGGGATGTAGAAAAGGAGAGAAGAGCGTGCCGACAGACGAGGAACTTGGAGGCTGATCATCAAAAGCAAGGCCGGGCAGTCAAGGCGGTTATTCAACAGCTTATGCAGGAGGGATAGGTCAGCAATTGTACGACGCCTCTCCAGAGGCAACATGCCACAAGTATCGAGAAGAGTGCTGTAGCACACTTCGTCGGAAGGAATGCCCAACTTGAAAGCAATGTAGCGAAGAAACTTATTTTGCACTCTTTCTATGGTATACTGATGAATGGCGTAACTGGGTGACCAAACAGGAGAGGCGTATTCCAAGATTGGAAGCACTAGGGCCTTGTAAAGCAGTACTATGGCACTAACATTTGTGAACTCTCTGGTGTTACGTTTCACAAAGCCCAGGACCCGCATTGCCCTGCTGGCCAGGTCCTCAATGTGTTTTGAAAAGGTTAATTGCGCGTCGCAAAGCACTCCCAAATCAGTCATCTCCGTGAATCTCCGAAGCCGGCCGCCCCCGAGGACATAGTTGAACTCAATGGGCTGCGTCGAACGATGGAAGGTAATCACATGGCATTTAGATGGGTTTAGAAATAAGTTATTATCAGAGCACCAACTCTCAAGACGTACGACCGCCGACTGCAAGGCAGCACAGTTCAACGGAGAAACCACACGAGAAAACAACTTAAGATCGTCCGCGAACAACAAGCAGTGGATGTCCGGTGCGAAGCAGTTGACCACACTGTTAATCATGAGCAGGAAGCACAGGGGGCCAATATGACTCCCCTGGGGGATACCAGAAGAAGCGGTGAAGGGAGACGATAGAACGCCCTTAACTCGGACCATGAGCTGGCGCCCAACAAGGTAAGTGGACATCCAATCCAAAAATGGCCCGAAGACTCCCAACGATTCCAGCAACAAAAGAAGATGGCGCTGGGAGAGTTTGTCAAAGGCATTGGCATAGTCAGTTGAGACTACGTCAGTCTGGTAGCCCCGTTGAAACCCATCCACAACGAAATTCTGAAACTCCAACAGATTTGTGACAGTAGAACGCCCTCTTAAGAATCCGTGCTGCTCGTTTAGCCAACCTCGAGACTAAATTAAAGAAAAATCCCGAACTTTCGTCGCAATATCATCTGTTTTTGGCGGAATATCTGGCACTTGGGCATATGGAACCAGCCGTCGACAATTCTAAATTTGTAATTCCACACCATTGTGTTTCGAAAGTGGATCGCGGAGAAACAAAACTCCGAGTGGTATTTGATGGGTCGGTTAAAACCTCAAGGATCATTAAATGATCACTTATATGTTGGTCCAGCCTTGCAGAATGATATCCGACATATCTTATTAAATTTTCGGGCACATTCAGTAGTGTTTGTAGCCGATGCAGTAAAACTCTGCAAATTCTTGACACAACGGTTCATTATCTTCCTTGTGCAGATCACCCTTCTGTCTAGATCACTAGGTCTAAATGTCAAGATCCTAAACGTTAGATTAATTATTATTATCAATTATCACTAATTATTAACAATTTTATCAAGTACCTAGTGAAAATTATTATAATTTATTGTTAGGTATTAATAATTTGTATTTATTATTAATAATAATTATTATTATTAATTATGATTAATTAATACGATATAATTCTGGGGTTTTCAATACTACGTCGGTAATAATTTTTTTATAAAAGAAGTACCTACCAACAAACAATCGAAATTACCTTCATTTCCGTAGCACGAAACGCACCTCAGAACAACAAACTCGACATTACTTAAGCCATATGATGTTCCAAAGAGCTTGTTAGTATGAAAATGGACCTGTATTTCAACAATTTGATTCACGATCGTGTTGTGAGGCACAATCTTTGAGCCGTCATTGTGAACGAACGGCTGGTCGTACAAAGCTGCGGATGGTCCTAAAAAATTCTACGGAACAAACTCTATCTAAATATGAAATAAAAAACATACCGTTCTATATAAATTTTTCGAGATATGGAATTTTCAAAATTTCAATATTCGTTTTGAACCCCTTCCCCTCGACCTAGGGTTATGAAACGTTTCGAGGATCATTGTGGGGCTGGTCCAAACCCAGAAACCAAATTTCGTAATTTTAGCTCAACGCTAACTGGGCAAAGTGGCGCGGACGGCGGACGGCGTACGCCGTCCGCGCCACTTTGCCCAGTTAGCGTTGAGTTAAAATTACGAAATTTTTTTTATGGGTTTCGACCAACCCCACAATGGTCCTCGAAACTTTTCATAACCCTAGGTCAAGGGGAAGGGGTTCAAAACGAACTTTGAAATTTTGAAAATTTCATATCTCGAAAAATTCATATAGAACGGTATGTTTTTGGTTTATTATCTTCGATAATGAACCATTGGAATCGCCCAAAGAAAAAAATTTTTTAACCCCCCCTCAAAATTTGTTGGTTTACGTTTCAAGATACGTAGATTCAGAAAATCGAATAAAAAAAAATCCGTCCGTCCGCCGTACGCCGTACACCGTACGCCGTCCGCGCCACTTTGCCCAGTTAGCGTTGAGTTAAAATTACGAATTTTTTTTTTAGGGGTTTCGGCCAACACCACAATGGTCCTCGAAACTTTTCAGAACCCTAGGTCAAGGGGAAGGGGTTCAAAACGAATTATGAAAATTTGAAAATCTCATATCTCGAAAAATTCATATAGGTAGAACGGTATGTTTTTTATTTCATATTTAGATAGAGTTTGTTCCGTAGAATTTTTTAAGACCATCCGCAGCTTTGTAGGACCAGCCGTTCGTTCACAATGACGGCTCAAAGATTGTGCCTCACACCACGATCGTGACTCAAACTGTTGAAATACAGGTCCATTTTCATACTAACAAGCTCTGTGGAACATCATATGGCTTAAGTGATGTCGAGTTTGTTGTTCTGAGGTGCGTTTCGTGCTACTGAAATGAAGGTAATTTCGAATGTTTGTTGGTAGGTACTTGTTTTATAGAAAAATTATTACCGACGTAGTATTAAAAACCCCAGAATTATATCGTATTAATTGATCATAATTAATAATAATTATTATTAATAATAAATACGAATTATTAATACCTAACAATAAATTATAATAATTTTCACTAGGTACTTGATAAAATTTTTAATAATTAGTGATAATTGATAATAATAATTAATCTAACATTTAGGATATAGACATGCAGACCTAGTGATCTAGACAGAAGGGTGATCTGTACAAAGAAGATACCTAATGAACCGTTGTGTCAAGAATTTGCAGAGTTTTTATTTCATATTTAGATAGAGTTTGTTCCGTCGAATTTTTTAAGACCATCAGCAGCTTCGTACGACCAGCCGTTCGTTCACAATGAGGGCTCAAAGATTGTGCCTCACAACACGATCGTGTATCAAACTGTTGAAATACAGGTCCATTTTCATACTAACAAGCTCTTTGAAACATCATATGGCTTAAGTGATGTCGAGTTTGTTGTTCTGAGGTGCGTTTCGTGCTACGGAAATGAAGGTAATTTCGAATGTTTGTTGGTAGGTACTTCTTTGATAGAAAAATTATTACCGACGTAGTATTAAAAACCCCAGAATTATATCGTATTAATTAATCATAATTAATAATAATTATTATTAATAATAAATACGAATTATCAATACCTAACAATAAATTATAATAATTTTCACTAGGTACTTGATAAAATTGTTAATAATTAGTGATAATTGATAATAATAATTAATCTAACATTTAGGATCTAGACATTTAGACCTAGTGATCTAGACAGAAGGGTGATCTGTACAAAGAAGATAATGAACCGTTGTGTCAAGAATTTGCAGAGTTTTTTAGCCCTTCGCACCCTTCAACAACTTCGACTCGATGAAGGCGACAAGTTTCCTTTAGCAGCTGAAGCTCTGCGTCGTGATATTTATATCGATGATTTAGCGACAGGAGCTTCTACGGTTGAAGATGCGTTGGTATTACAACGGCAAGTCATTGATTTGATGCATCAGGGAGGTTTTGATCTCAGTAAATGGGCTTCCAACCGGCCAGAGCTCATAAACGCTATTAATCATCCTTCTGCCAATTTATCCGAAGTTTCCTGGGACCATAAAGAAGACTCATCTATTAAAGTTTTGGGGCTGAAGTGGGACCCATCGACGGATTGCTTTTCTTACAATTTACATCTGCCGCCTACAATACTATCAAAACGAGGTATTCTCTCGACTGTCGCAAGAGTTTTTGATCCCTTGGGATTTATATCTCCTTTTGTGCTCCTCATGAAGTCCTTCATACAGGAGCTATGGAAGTTGGGTCTCAATTGGGACGATGAGATCCCTCCTACACTTTATAATGACTGGCAGCACCTTCTTCAAGAAATGGATGCATTATCCAACATCAAGATTCCTCGATTTGTGGTAACTGACGACTCCTTTCAATTTCGAATTGTTGGCTTTTGCGACGCCTCGTTGAAGGGATATTGTGGTGCACTGTATATTCGAACTATTTCTGGAGGTCGTATTGTATCTCGGATACTCATTGCAAAAACCAAACTTGCTCCAGTAAAGGCTCTCTCAATACCTCGTCTAGAGCTCTGTGGAGCCCATTTACTGGCCAAACTCTATCATTCAATTGAAGGGTTTCTTTCACTACTTCCTTCAACGTCCCATCCTCCCAGGTTTTTCACGGATAAAACCACGATAACAATCATATATAAATACCTATTAATGGGAAAATTTGATAGAATTAAAAACAACACAAGATCAGATAATAAAATGAAAATAGCAGTGCCAAGAAGACACACAGCAATGGGACTGAAATGTTACGACTACTCTGGAATTAAAAAATTCAACAGCTACGATTTTGAGGAAAGTTTACCACAACTTAATCTAGAACAGTTCAAATTGAAAATCAAAAAAATGTTTGTAAAATGATTACTACTCATTAAATAATTTTAATTAAATTAAGAAAATAATAATAATAATGCAGATAATGTAAAATATATATTGATGTAATAAGGTAAGGTTAGTTGGACTCCAACCCCAGCACAAGATTATATCTTATTGGGGTTGTAGCATTTAGGCTAAATATTTTTTTTTTTTTTTTTTATTGGACAAATATTTATTTTAAGGACAACACAAAAACAATTTCTTCTTTTGGTCTTCCGGTTTGTATCCTTGTTTTTTTTCTTTTTTGGATCATCATGACGGTGAGTCCGTCGTTTATTGACTGCTCAATGCTGCTCCATCTTCCGCGCCAAGACATCTCAGCTTCCGTCTTGAGCAGCGCAGCCTGAGATTGACAGCCCGTATCGTGGCTAGCTGCAATTTCGTCCTTGCCCACCCCACAACCTGGGAGTAAGGCCTGTCCCACTTTTCGCTCAAAGTGAACGCGAGCCTCTTCAAGAACATGGCGAACTCACTGTGGATGGCACCATCGCACGAACTCACCAATGGGGTGAAAGAGCCCCGCAGGTCTTCTGCGGCTTGGTCATATTTTGCGTGCTTTTCCTGGGCTGCCGCACTAGCCGTTGTGTCCCAGTCTTGGGAGCTGTAAGAGGCAGCGTCAGCATTTACAATGCGTGTATCGAAGAACGCTGGCCTCTCACTGGCCCAGACCCCCTGGATCTTGATGTCGGCTATGAGAGCTGGTGATAGACCATCCGCCTCCCGCAGTACTGGCTCTGTTATGGCTCCGCCCCATGCCATGTCCCCCAGTTTGGCGCAACAGTCACGCAGGTGGTCGTGGCCCCTCTTCACCAGGCCCCCCTTTTTGCAGTTCAGTGCATGATTGATGTCAAAAGCAGCTCCGCAGCCGTCACAAAATCTTGGCAGTCCTTCTGGCATGTGTCCGTACCTGAGCAATATTGCATCCCGAAACTGGTCTGCCGACAGATCATGTCCATCTGCAGCTGTTGGAAGAATCGTCAGCCATTGAGAAGCTCCCTTAACTCTCTGGAGGGTTCTTTGCCTATGTGTAGGTAACGCTGATATGAGCTCCTCACTCCTTCTCTCACGCTCTGCTTCCCGTATTTGTTTTTCTTCTTTTTGACATGTGAACACTGCCCTCTGATGCTCCCAATAATCTAGCGTTTCTCCCGAGCGAATGGATCTTCCTAGCCTTTCACCAGCCCGCTTTGAACTTTGATAAACCTGGTGGCCCTCAAAATCAGTCTGAATTGACAATCCACCTAGCCGGGCTGGGAGTGCCATGATGTCTGACTCTGTGCTGCTCACCTGCCTTCCCATGAGAGCTGGTATGAAGTCACTCCTTATTGTTTCTCGTAGAGGCGCATATTCTTGTCCTGTCCCATCTACTACTCTTTGGAGGAACGCCCATTCGAACTGGGTTGACTTTGTGAAAACTGCATGAGCCGCTTGAGGGCTTGTTCGGGCAGCGAGAGCCAACTTTTTCGTGTTTTCCACCCACTTTTCAACTTTTCCCTTGACATACTTTTTCTTTTCGCTGTCGGGACCTAGGAATCCTCCCAAGAATTTCTGTGAATAGACTATTTTCACGTCAAGATCTTGGAATGCTGCGTTTGCCCTCTGTTCGAACCCAGGCTTTATCAACAGATAACTCTTTGAGGGTTGAGGAAGGTACCCCCATTTTGGGCCTTGAACGCAGAGAAGATCGAACCAAGCTCTCACATGGTCCAATGATCCTACGCAGGAAGCATCATCTGCGTACCAGTTCTGCCGCCAGCGTTCGTCTTTCAGGTCCTTGATCATTTTTAGGGTCCCCACTGCGTACATAAGCATTCCTAGGGGATCTCCTTGAGTGGTGCCTTCCTTGCTCAACAATGTTGTAGTTGACTGACGGAGAATAATCAAAGGGAACCCTCGATAGGTGTTGAAAAGGAATCTGGAGCACCTTGGCCAGTAAACCCTTGCATTCCACAACGCCAACGGCCTACTTATTGAATTAAATGCATTCGCTGCATCCACCAGTAGCAGCCCTTCGTTCGTGTCCTCCTCAAACATGGATGAGACCGCGTGTATTGCTCCTTCTATTCCCAAACGAATGCCCGCTGAAAGCTGGTATGAGCCACACTCTTCTTTTAGGTCATCGCCCGTAACTAACGCCATCGTTTTTGCTGTTATACGTTGGAGCAGCTCCCCAACCCCAATCGGCCTTACTCCTGGGCATTTGTCTAGAGCGATAGCTCTCCTCGCCAAAATAGCCCTGATTCGATTCCAATCGACTATTTCGTTTGCCATGCTTCGTGTCAGTGACGCCACTGCCTCTCGCAAACGATGGCTATGTGCACCAAAACGGAGCAGCATGTCTCTCCAATGCATTTGTGCCACTGGGGCCTGCGCCCCCCTTTAGAGTTCGAGCTACCTTCTCAATATGATTCGCATTTATCTCCACGTCTACTAACATCGGAAGTGGCACATCTTGGAAGGTTTCAGGAGCAGGAATCATCTGATCAGGGTGCTTCGCCTGAAGGGCCTGCAGAACCGTTGTACCATCTTCCAATATCTCATCCGGCTGTAGAACTCCACCTCCTGATCGATCAGTTATCCATCGATTGGCATCCCGTAACCTGCCTTGTAGCACGAGCCTCGTGAACACCCTTACCTTGTGATCTACATCGTCGGACTGCTTGCCCCTTTTCAGTTGCCTGTCACAGCGTTCTGCTTCCTGGATCAGTTCGTCGTAATGGTCACCCCTCCACAAGTCAAGCCGTTTTCTAACCAACCTTCGTATATCTGAACCAGAAACAACTCTCCGTTCTCTCTGTAATACGGTGGCACAAAAAACGAAAATCCTCTCCGAGACTTGCATCCCTCTTGCAACTTCATTGATCTCATCGGCTAAAGTCGATACGATTTCGCGTCCCACTGCCCCCGAAGGAAATATGTATAAACGACCCTGAAGGCACATTGCTCTCCGCCAACGGACATGCCATGGGAGATCCAGCATCCCTCCTTCAGAATTCACGAGTGGAGCTCCAAAACCTTCCGCAAATTTTCGTTGCAGGTATTCTGGTATGGCATCTGTTTCTGGAGGGATATGGTCGTCATTGTCGGTTCGGGTGGTATTTACCGATCTTGTTGGAACGAAGGGCATTCCCTGATGTGACGCCCTTATATGCGTATTCACCCTATGGAATAGTCTCGGGCAATAGGGGCATTGCACTTCCGCTCGTTGGCTCCCATGGCTGTTTTCCATTTCACTATGGCTTCTAAATATACCTTTAATGTGTATTAATATGTTTTGTAGTAATCAATAAATGCATTTAAAAAAAAATAAAAAATAAATAAATAAAAAAAAATAGGTAGTTCAAACAGATGTCGGCGAGGCAGTAGGATATGGGGGATCCCATTGGGCATCCATAATTTTGTTTATATATCACATTATTATATTGAAAGTATTCTTCTTTGGTGCCGAGGTCGAATAGTTTAAGAAAATGGGTTTTTTGTATTTTGGTATGGTGTTTTAGTTCTATCCATCTATTTTCTATAATTTGTCTTATTAAGGGGATGGGTAGGTTGGTGAAAAGGGATGATGCATCTAGACTTATTATTTCATAGTCATTCGGGATTTTGATGTTGGTAATTTTCTTTTGAAATTGGAATGAGTCTTGGATGTTGTATTTATTACCGCTGAGATTCTTAAGAATATTAGCTAGGTACCTAGATAGTTTGTATGTAGGTGCTGTAACATAGGAGACTATGGGGCGGATTGGATTTCCCTCTTTGTGATTTTTGATTAGTCCATAGAGTTTGGCCATTGTACTGTTATTTTTGCGAAGTGTTATATGTGTTTTTAGGTCTATGGATTTGTTTTTGAATATTGTTTCGAGAGTGGTGTTCATTTCTGATTCTATGCGTTTGGTTGGGTTCCTGTAGGAGTTAATTATTGTGTATGTTTCTTTGTCATTGAGTAGATCTTTTATTTTAGTATTGTATTCGGATTTGTCAATTGCAATTGTCTGGTTAGTTTTGTCAGTTCTCGTTATTATTATATCAGGATTTTGTTTAAGAAAGGACTTGGATATGTATAAATATGTTCTAAGATATTTTCAGAATTACAAATGGTTTTCCTGTTACCTTCTACAAATGGTGCTCCAGCTTATAAATTGGCAAAAAAAGTTGAATAGTCTGTTTAGAAGTAAAATTAATTTTTGGCCACAAAATACTGTCTAAAATTTTTACGATTTAGTTAGTAAAATTAAGGACATTCAGGTACCTTTAAATGCTAAACTGGCTTCTTTTGACGTGGTTAGCCTTTTCACGAACACCAGCGTCGATAGATGTAAGGATGTTGCAAATGGACTGATTCACGATTCTGAAATAGTGAGTTTGAAAAAGACGAATTCTGTGTAGTCTGATGTCTGTCTGTATGGATCAGAATTATTTTGGTTCATTATCTTCGATAATGAACCATTGGAATCGCCCTAAGGAAAAAATTGTTTGAACCCCATGTCAAAATTTGTTGGTTTACGTTTCAATATAAGTAGATTCAGAAAATCGAATAAAAAAAAAAAAAAAAAAAAAATCCGTCCGGGAATCGCCGTCCGCGGCACTTTGCACAGTTAGCTTTGAGCTAAAATTTCGAAATTTTTGTTACGGGTTCCGACCAACCCCACAATGATTCTCGAAACTTTTCATAACCCTAGGTCAAGGGGAAGGGGTTCAAAACGAAATTTGAAATTTTGAAAGTTTCAAAACTCAAAAAATTCCCACCAAACGGTATGTTTTTGGTTTATTATCTTCGATAATGAACCATTGGAATCGCCCAAAGAAAAAAAAATTTTAGCCCCCCCTCAAAATTTGTTGGTTTACGTTTCAAGATACGTAGATTCAGAAAATCGAATAAAAAAAAACCTAGTGAAAATTATTATAATTTATTGTTAGGTATTAATAATTCGTATTTATTATTAATAATAATTATTATTAATTATGATTAATTAATACGATATAATTCTGGGGTTTTTAGTACTACGTCGGTAATAATTTTTCTATAAAAGAAGTACTTACCAACAAACATTCGAAATTACCTTCATTTCCGTAGCACGAAACGCACCTCAGAACAACAAACTCGACATCACTTAAGCCATATGATGTTCCAAAGAGCTTGTTAGTATGAAAATGGACCTGTATTTCAACAGTTTGATTCACGATCGTGTTGTGAGGCACAATCTTTGAGCCGTCATTGTGAACGAACGGCTGGTCGTACAAAGCTGCGGATGGTCTTAAAAAATTCTACGGAACAAACTCTATCTTAATATGAAATAAAAACTCTGCAAATTCTTGACACAACGGTTTATTATCTTCCTTGTGCAGATCACCCTTCAGTCTATACCAGACTGTGTTGCAAATCGGCACCATACCATATTCTCACCGTACTCATACCATACCATACGAATTTCTTTTCTATCTTATCATACTGTACTAAATCATACATACAATAATATACCTTACCATACTCATACCATGTCATACAAACCGAGTGAATATTGAAATGTCATCCATTTCTGACCTATATTTAAAATTTCAAGTATCTAGCTCATCATCAAAATTTAATTTGTCTAAACAAATAGGTATTATTTAAACAATTTTACAGACAAGAAACCGAGTGAATATTGCATTGTGATCCATTTCTGACCTATCTTTAAAATTTCAAGTATCTAGCTCATCATCAAAATTTAATTTGAAAATCTCATATCTCGAAAAATTCATATAGAACGGTATGTTTTTTATTTCATATTTAGATAGAGTTTGTTCCGTAGAATTTTTTAAGACCATCCGCAGCTTTGTAGGACCAGCCGTTCGTTCACAATGACGGCTCAAAGATTGTGCCTCACACCACGATCGTGACTCAAACTGTTGAAATACAGGTCCATTTTCATACTAACAAGCTCTGTGGAACATCATATGGCTTAAGTGATGTCGAGTTTGTTGTTCTGAGGTGCGTTTCGTGCTACTGAAATGAAGGTAATTTCGAATGTTTGTTGGTAGGTACTTGTTTTATAGAAAAATTATTACCGACGTAGTATTAAAAACCCCAGAATTATATCGTATTAATTGATCATAATTAATAATAATTATTATTAATAATAAATACGAATTATTAATACCTAACAATAAATTATAATAATTTTCACTAGGTACTTGATAAAATTTTTAATAATTAGTGATAATTGATAATAATAATTAATCTAACATTTAGGATATAGACATGCAGACCTAGTGATCTAGACAGAAGGGTGATCTGTACAAAGAAGATAATGAACCGTTGTGTCAAGAATTTGCAGAGTTTTTTTTAATTCGATTTTCTGAATCTACGTATCTTGAAACGTAAACCAACAAATTTTGAGGGGGGGTTAAAATTTTTTTTTCTTTGGGCGATTCCAATGGTTCATTATCGAAGATAATAAACCAAAATAGACACTCCACAATCAACAAACGAACAGGCATACAAAATCTCAGCAAATGCTACTCCAACATAATACACTACCTACTCTAAACCAACCACCACACCCCATTTAACAACTGCACCCTTCCAGCCAATTAACGTTAATCCCACCTGACCACGTGTTACCTACCAGCTACCGTTACCTTCACCTCTTCTACCTAGATACCTACACATCCACAATTCCCCAACAAAATCAGTTGTGCGCTGTTCATGAACCGGGCATCACCTTCATGTCCTGATTCCGTACGACAGAATTGTAAGTAACTTCCAAAATTATTTCCATAGTAAATCATTTTCAATCACATCCCCATAAACCTTTGTAAAATTTGCCATACTGTTGTTACAGCCCTGAAGATGGCTGAATAAACGGCCGAAACGTCGGAACCAAAAATTGTTCTCATTGACCGAACCTCGAAATAAAATATCTCACGCCATATAGGTAGATACTACGGTCGAAAACCGGACGGAAATCCACTACAACTTTATACATATCTATACATGTAACCTCATACATGTAACCTCACACCCCCAAAAACAACTCCGTTGTAAAAACTGGCCCGCCAAAAAATCTCAGCCGCAAAAAGGAATGATATCCATTTTGCCCGCCAGCCACGTATATAGGATGCTCGGTGCTTCGCACCTCACTGTTGAGTGTGCATATAGAAACCTGATCCTCCTACCCCTAACCTCCACCGTCAATGTTTTCCTGTTCCCTGTCTCCTTCCCACAACCCCCTCTCACCCTTAGTCACCCTCGGTTTCACCTAATATGTTTCCTCTGTTACACCAGCAGGGAGCTTTACGCTTCTTTCAATGCTGTTGGCGGGAGCTTTTTACCAGATGAACAAGCCTGAATTGAAGCATTACTTCATTACATTTGTACCACCGCTGATTACTCGTGACCACCAGTAATACTTATGTAAGCTTGTTCATCTGGCAAAAAGCTCCCGCCAACAGTATTGAAAGAATCGTAAAGCTCCCTGCTGGTGTAACAGAGGAAACATATTAGGTGAAACCGAGGGTGACTAAGGGTGAGAGGGGGTTGTGGGAAGGAGACAGGGAACAGGAAAACATTGACGGTGGAGGTTAGGGGTAGGAGGATCAGGTTTCTATATGCACACTCAACAGCGAGGTGCGAAGCACCGAGCATCCTATATAGGTATGTGGCTGGCGGGCAAAATGGATATCATTCCTTTTTGCGGCTGAGGATTTTGGCGGGCCAGTTTTTACAACGGAGTTGTTTTTGGGGGGACACTACCTACTGAAAACTCTGCAAATTCTTGACACAACGGTTCTTGAAACAATTTTTTTAACCCCCCCTCAAAATTAAATTTTGAGGGGGGGTTAAAAAAATTTTTTCTTTGGGCGATTCCAATGGTTCATTATCGAAGATAATAAACCAATAGGAAGGAAAAAATATTCTGTAGAAAGCTGGCAAATGTCACTGTTTTTGAAATCGCTATTTTCACTCCCTCCAGTTTATTATAGCATCTAATACATTTTCACAACGATGGAGCGTCTAAATATTGCCGATAACCTTTTGGTTCATTATCTTCGATAATGAACCATTGGAATCGCCCAAAGAAAAAAATTTTTTAACCCCCCCTCAAAATTTGTTGGTTTACGTTTCAAGATACGTAGATTCAGAAAATCGAATAAAAAAAAATCCGTCCGTCCGCCGTACGCCGTCCGAGGCACTTTGCCCAGTTAGCGTTGAGTTAAAATTACGAAATTTGGTTTCTGGGTTTGGACCAGCCCCACAATGATCCACGAAACTTTTCATAACCCTAGGTCAAGGGGAAGGGGTTCAAAACGAATTTTGAAATTTTGAAAATTCCAAAACTCGAAAAATTCATATAGAACGGTATGTTTTTTATTACATATTTACTTAGATAGAGTTTGTTCCGTAGAATTTTTTAAGACCATCCGCAGCTTTGTACGACCAGCCGTTCGTTCACAATGACGGCTCAAAGATTGTGCCTCACAACCCGATCGTGAATCAAACTGTTGAAATACAGGTCCATTTTCATACTAACAAGCTCTTTGGAACATCATATGGCTTAAGTGATGTCGAGTTTGTTGTTCTGAGGTGCGTTTCGTGCTACGGAAATGAAGGTAATTTCGAATGTTTGTTGGTAGGTACTTCTTTTATAGAAAAAATATTACCGACGTAGTATTAAAAACCCCAGAATTATATCGTATTAATTAATCATAATTAATAATAAATACGAATTATTAATACCTAACAATAAATTATAATAATTTTCAGTAGGTACTTGATAAAATTGTTAATAATTAGTGATAATTGATAATAATAATTAATATAACATTTAGGATCTAGACATTTAGACCTAGTGATGTAGACAGAAGGGTGATCTGTACAAAGAAGATAATGAACCGTTGTGTCAAGAATTCGCAGAGTTTTTTTTTTTTTCTTCGTAGGCCAGCGAGGAAATTTTTAAGAACCATAGGTGGCATTTGGATCTCGTAAGATACCTGAAGAGGACCGCACCTCCAGGTTATGTGGGACTCAAACCTCCCTAAAACCTCACCTACCTTTCCCGTGTTGGAGCTCAGCCTGGGACTGTTTAACACAGTGGTCTTCAACCTTTTATTATTTAAGGGCCAAATTATTGTCATGGAGGACTTGGAGGGCCGCATTGATTAAGCGTGTATATACATATACATATATACATATTTGGACTAAACGGGAAATAAACGCTTCTAACACAAAGTGATATCGTGAAACGTGAAATAAGCGAAACGCGACACAATAAGTGATATCGAACGACTTGTAATTGATAGATAACTTGTAATAATAAAATGGGCAGCGGAACTCCCTGACAACTCAATGACCATAAGGCAACTGGTTTTCTTAACACCAAGATGGCGACTAAACAACCGCTCAAGTCAAAGTCAGAGTCTTCCCTCCAACATTCAAAATGGTAGGGTGAACCGCAAGACGACCAATTCTGGTAGGCCCAAGTAGGTAGTAGTTGGTAGTTTATCGTTCACACATATATAATAGAGTTCTTGATATCGACCGTTGGTATTATAATATAATACCAACGGTCGATATCAAGAACTCTATTATATATGTGTGAACGATAAACTACCAACTACTACCTACTTGGGCCTACCAGAATTGGTATTATGTTGAAGCGAAATTTGCTGCTGTTTTTTCATTTAATTTCAGAATTTATGGTCAGAATTTCATTTAAACCTGACCGAACCTCGATAAAAACAGCAGCAAATTTCGCTTCAACATATACATATATATATGTATGTGTGTGAATTTTGTCTCAGGTTAAAATAATTTACATGAATTTGTTATAACATTTTATATTTGTTGATAACTGTATTAAACATTAGCTTTTATGTCAGATGTGGCAATTCGAAGAGAGTTCTCTAAATGAGTGTCAGAAATACGGTTTCTCAGTTTCGATTTCACGTTCTTCATTCTTGAAAATAGCTGCTCACAGATGTAAGTGCTGCCAAAAAGAGATGCTGTGGCCAGAGCATGAGATCTGATTGCTGGAAATCGATCACCTTCAACATACAATGTATATTTCCGGAATAGTCTTCCACAGTAACACTGAAAGGAGCACAAAAAAGCTTCATCATAGTTTTATTTTGCTTGAAGTCTAAAAACCTGTTGCTAAAATCTTGCTGTAACATGGATAGTGCTTCGCTGTACTTTTCTTTGTTTTGAACTTCACATTGTGACAGTGTTGGAAAATGTGTGAAGTCGCCCTGTTGTACTTGATTCTTCCACAAACTAAGTTTCCTCTCAAACGCCTCAACTAGATCAAAGAGATTGTGTATCATAGCATTCTTCCCTTGTAGCCTAATATTCAAGTCATTGCCACTTAACGAATTCCCTACTACGGCCGAAGTGTTCAGTGCTTCAGTGTTTTCCTATTTGTTTGGAAACAAAATCATTCGGCGGGCCACAAAAATATACACGGCGGGCCGCAAGCGGCCCGCGGGTTGAAGACCACTGGTTTAACACATTAACACAGTCGTCGGGAGTCCTCTTCACTCTGCTTACGAGCCTTCCGTTCGTTGCCGCTCCCGTTCAAGGAGCATTTTTGTCCTCAACACCTTCTCCACATATTCTGATGTGAGGGTCCAATGCTGATCACTCTACAATAGGGATGGGCATAACGGTTATTTTCGAGAAACGTAAAATAACGTTCGTTATATTAAAGTAACTGTCAAAAAAACTAGTTACAAAAAAACTAGTTTCTTTTCTTCTGAATGAAAAACGGGTGGAACAGCAGGTGTTAGTAACTATTATGTTGTTAGTAACTAGTTTTTTCGACAGTTATTAAATAATGTAAAATTTTTACGTTTCTCGAAAATAACCGTTATGCCCATCCCTACTTCAAACTAGTTTTTTCGACAGTTAATAAATAACGAACGTTATTAAATAACGTAAAATTTTTACGTTTCTCGAAAATAACCGTTATGCCCATCCCTACTTCAAACTAGTTTCTCGTTTCTTCACCCATCAAAAAAAAAAAAAAACTAGTTTCTTGTTTCTTGACCCGTCCCTAATAACGATTACTTTCGAGAAACGTAAAATAACGTTCGTTTTATAAAACAAACTGTCGAAAAAACTAGTTTCATTTCTTCTTAATGAAAAACGGGTGAAACAGCAGGTGTTCTAATATGTTGTTAGTAGTTACAAAGAAAACGAAAAACAGTATTTTTCTACTGTTATAGGAAAAACGAAAACTTTGTCGGCGCATTTGTTGTTCGTGGTTTGTTCCGAGTCATATTTACCTAATAATCAACTATGTTTCGGAACAAACCACGAATAACGAATGCGTCGACAAAGTTTTCGATAGTTCAATTCAAAAACTAACACCTACCTACTTTTGCCGTTTTTTTTTGTAACTAGTTTCTTTCAAATTGAGAAACGGTTACAACGGTTATTTTTTTCAAACTAGTTACTCGTTTCTTGACCCATCCCTACTCTACAACATCTTGGCAAATAATAGTTCTGGGGTCATATTGGGAGACGTGATGCCCAGTGCTTCTTTGAGCCAGCTCCTTTCCTCTGCCCATCTCGCGCATCCAAAGAACGTGTGAAGCGCATCATCCTCCACATCCTGACAGCAGCGGCACAATGGAGTATCCACCTTTCCCATTCTGTGCAAGTATGCATAGAAAAGTCCATGTCCTGAGCAGAACTGAGACAGGAAATAGTTCAATTCTCCATGCGCCCTTTGCATCCACACCTTGATGTCAGGGACCAAAAACCAGCAGTCCATCGCCCTCTCAGCTCGCCTGTCCACATTTCCTGCCATCTTGCCATTGTGCGGTCTCTTTCCTCCCTGGAGACGAGGGGTCTCTGTCCTTCGTCTTTCCGCTCGTACACCCACTTCTGTTCTGCAGCCAGCAGCTGTATGGGTATCACACCCGCCAGGACGCGTATTACTGGTTCTGATACTGTCCTGTAAGCACATGCAATCCGCAGTGCTCCCCTACGCTGCACAGCTCATTTCTTGATTTTTAACATGGTGCCGAATAAAGTGATATCTAATATATATATGTTTACTTCGATTAGTGACCATATCGTTGGTAGCCCAATCGATTGCACCTTGGTTATCACAAAAAACGGTTGTAGGATTTTTAAGAATGTTAGGGACAAATTCAGCAACTAACCGACGTAACCATAAGGTTTCCTGGATTCCAAGAGACAAAGAAACATATTCAGCCTCATTTGTAGAAATAGAAATAGACTTTTGTTTCTGACTGGCCCAAGAAATGAAATTGCTTCCTATCTCACAGCATATTCCAGAAACTGAATTTCTTTGATTTAATTTGTTTCCGTAGTCTGCGTCACAATATGTATTCAATTCAAAATTATCAGATTTGGAAAATTCTAATTTGAGGTTCAGGGAGCCTTTAAGGTATCTCATCAGCCTTTTTACTGCTATCCAATGTCGTTTTTGATAATTGGTGTTATACCTGCTGAGAATGTTCACTGCAAATACAATGTCAGGTCGGGATATGATAGAGATATACAATAATGACCCTATTGCTTCTTGGTAAGGAACATCACTGTCAAAGTTTGTTTTGCTTCATTTCATCAGGTGTTAGATTCAGCTGGTCTGTAGAACTGCAGTCCATTGGGGTCGAGATCGGCTTGGATTCGTCCATGAAGAAACGCTTCAGTGTTTTTAAGATGTAGTTCTCCTGGGATATCCAGAGCTTTCCATTGTTTCTGTCACGGGAAATTTCCATTCCTAGGCAATGTTTCATGTTGCCCAAGTCGTTCATCTCGAACTCACGATGAAGTTTCTTTTTAATTTCAGTTTTCATTTGCTGATTATCTGTCAAAAGAATTAGATCATCAACGTATAGAGCGATCACTGCCATCCCCTCCTCGCTCGAACGAAAATAAATGCAAGGATCAGCAGATGAACGAGTCAGCTTGAGCTCACGTAAAACAGAATCAATTTTGGCGTTCCAGCAACGGCCAGACTGTTTTAGTCCATACATGGATTTGTTGAGTCGCCAAACCTTCCCAACATCATGGGGTTCCAAGAATTCTGAGGGTGGCGTAACGTAAATCTCCTCAGTCAGATTCCCATATAGGTAGGCTGTTTTGACATCAAGTTGATCAATGTCCATGTTCCAGTGAGCAGCTAGAGACAAGAGGAAACGAATGGATGCATACTTCACAACTGGAGAGTACGTCTCGGTATAGTCGAGGCCAGCTTTTTGTGAACATCCACGCACTACAAGTCTTGCCTTGTAACGCTGATGGTCTCCTTCATTCTTCACTTTAAATACCCATTTAGTGGATAAGGCCTTTTTGTTAGGTGGAAGGTTAACCACTCTAAATGTGTCATTCTTCCTGAAGGAGCAAAGTTCGTCCTCCATTGCTGCAGCCCATTCAGCAGAATGATCGCTGTTCATGGCTTCACGGTATGTCTGAGGACAGTCCGCGTCTTGTTCAGCAAAATAGGTGATAAAGTCAGTCCATACTTTGGGTTGTGGGGTCCGCTCCGATCTTCGAGGTACTGCTTCGGATGTAGGGGAGTCAATGATCTCGGATGGAACATAAAAATCACTGTCATCATCGTCATCAGGGTAGGAACTGATAGAGTCGTCAGATGATGTGGTTAGTTCAGGTGAAATTGGATCTGAATCGAGGGTTATCATCGGAATGGGAGTTGTGGATGGCTCAACAGATATTGTTGTTTGTGGGGGGTTGGGCTTGACCGAAGGTAGGGGGTCGTCATCCTCCAAAAACACAACATCACGGCTGATAGTTACATCCTTTGTAGAAGGGTGCATCAGCCGATAACCATTCGTCTCCATGCAATATCCGACAAAACGCAATTTTTCGGACTTTGGGTCCCATTTCTTCCTGAGTTCTTTTGGAATGTGAACCATAGCATTACAGCCAAAAATTCTTAGGTTCTCCAAGTTTGGTTTAGATCCTTCCCACAATTCATAGGGTGTTTTCCCATTGAGAGCTCGTGCAGGCGATCTGTTTACTAGATGCTGCTGTTGCAATTGCTTCTGCCCAATATTCCTTTCCAAGTTCAGCATCTGCAACCATTGTGCGAGCTTTTTCAACGAGAGTACGGTTCATCCGTTCTGCAAGACCGTTGGAAGATGGTGAATATCGGTGGGTAGTTTGTTGAATAATTCCTGCTTTTTTGAAATTATTTTTCACCTTTTGGTTCAAATATTCAGTGCCCATATCGCTCCTGAAATTTTTCAATGGTCGACCTTTCTGACGTTCTGCCATGGCTTGAAACTCTTCAATACAATCAGAAACCTGGCTTTTGTTGGTCAAAAAATACACTGTGACGTATCGGGAATGGTCATCGATAAGGGTGAGAAAATATGAGCTTCCACCAATCGACTTTTGTTCCATTGGACCACAAACATCGCTCACCACCAAGTTGAGCAAATCATCTGAACGATTGCCCTTGTATTTAAATGGAAATCTAGTTTGTTTGCCTTCCATACATAATTCGCATGTCCCTATCACGTCAGTGCTTCCAGTTATGCCAGTAGAGTTATTTTTCAAGATGGAGACACCTCTTGCATTGAGATGGCCAAGTCGGCGATGCCAGAGGGCACTCTTGTTTCGGGAAAAGAAAGCTGTCTCTTCCTGAATATTTAAACGGTAGATGCCATTGGTTTCTTGAGCGGTAGCGAAAATTTCTCCGCTTTCATCATAAACATAACCACCATCTTTATTGAAGACTACGGTGTTACCCTTGTTTACAATACGGCTCAGGGAGAGGAGGTTTGCTGCTGCATTAGGTGCATACAAAACATCCTTCAACTTCTGTTGGTTTAACTTTTTCAGAAGTGGTAACTAAAAAATGTACAGTGCCTTTCATAGTGGCAGCTATACTTCGGTTGTCAACACTGAGAATTTTGGTATCTGTTGGTACTTCACATACGAGTTTAGTTGCATCATTCGTAATGTGGGTTGAGGCGGCTGAATCCAAGTACCACAATTTTGAGGATTCAGTGGTCATGGCTGAGAAACCGCATGTGAAAAATGCCTTCCTATTGCTATACTTGTGGTTAGCGGGTGTAGGCTGATTTTTCACTGTCTGTAGGTTGCGACAAGTTTGAGCTACATGGCCGAACCGATGGCAAAATGAACATTTAGGTCTGTCACGCTGCTTAGGCTTCCCAGAATAAAGTGCAGATTCGACGTTAGAGGATTTTGGTTTATGCTCACGGTTACCTATCTCCTGAAGGAGTTTGACTTTTACGGAGTCTGAAGTAATTTGGGTACCTGAGCTCTCCAAACCCATAATCATTGGTCGGTATTCATCTGGTAGACCCGCCAGTAACAGTGAACCAATCCACTCATCACTGACTTCAAAATTAATTTCGTTTAATTTTTGTGCAGTGGTCAAAATGTGGTTGCAATATTGTTCAACGTTAGGAAAATCAACAAGCTTGACTAGGAGAGATTGTAAGAGAGAAATACGTCTCGTCAATCCTGAGTCTTCAAATGCACTCTGTAGAGCATCCCAACATTCTTTAGCCGTTTTGGTCTTGACAATATGTGGGTAAATTACCTTGTCGACCGTTAGAATTATTTCTGAACGTGCCTTAGATACTTTTTTGGGGTTTTGTTCCGTGCCTAGCACTGCTTCCCATAGGTCCTTGACCTCTAACACAGCTTGTGCGGCGAATTTCCAAGAGTTGAAATTTGCGCGGCCAATTAACTTCTCGATTTGTGTGGAATTCGAGTTTCCTGACATGTTGAACGGTGGATAATCGCGATTTGATTTATTATAGATAAATTCATTCACGACTTACCATGTGCCCGGAACTGTAAGGGAACCGTGTACATTCGCACTTTACTTACGCACACGACAAAAAGAGGGATCACGATTTTCACTTCAAAACTTCACTGGGCCTATCATAACCTGTTGTGCAGGTATTTAACGCAGATATAATAACAGCGTGAATTGAAGTAGAAAACTTTATTTCTGGTAGCAGAACTTGGTTTGGGAAAAGCACATTTGACAATGACAAGGTTAGTGTGGATCAGTAAAACATGCGATCCATGCGTTGGCTTCAACTTCGCTAACAGGGGCAAGCCACTAAACCGCAATGCCCAGCGGCAGGGCGCCATTTGTGATTTCAGTTTGAATTTGGTTCAACAGTTTCGCACATGTGTGATGTTTTGTGAGGATTAAAGGGTATGAAACCGCCAGGTTGATTCGACTTCTCTGTTGACTGGTCAAGTATTTTGTTGTATTCGGATTGGTTGAACGACGGTGTGCTCGTGAGCATTCTCTTTTTTGCCCGGAACCCGGTGTTGTACTGTCGATTGGGAATTGAGTCAGAGATTAGAGGTGGGAATGAGTTCTGATCACCAATATTGGGAGTATTAGTCTTTGATGCATATGATCGACCAGATATGAAGGTTTTTGTGTCATTGTATGAAATGTTCTGAGTGCTCATTACATTTTTTATGGCTTGCTCTGTTAGAAATTGAGGGCAAATTTTATTTTCCGAGGCAGAATGGGGTTGACTGCAATGTACACATCTTTTGGACTCACTGTTACATACTGTGACGTCATGAGATTCACCGCAACGTACACACCGAACAGCTCCCTTACACTGATCTTTGAAATGGCCAAATCTCCAACATTGATTGCATTGAACTACTCGCTGAATAAAGGGGCTAACTACGCAGTTGACATGTAGTATTGTGACGTAAGAAGGTATACGTTGGCCTCGGATAACGACTTTTACCGATTGTGTTGGGACTCGAGTAATAACATTTGTGGCTTCATTTTTAACAGATCGTGTCATTCTTTTTATATCGATGATATTTAATGAGTTGCCTTGTGGGTCGCGGGCAAAAGTTTTAATTTCTTCTTCAGTAACACAAGTGTCTACTCCTCGAATTACAATACTTCATTTAAGTAAGTAATTAGGAACATAAGTTTTAAACTTTTTCATTTTCATAGCCTCTGACTGTACGAGTTTATTTGCAGAAACATAGTTGTTCGGACTTACTTATCATTTCCAACCTGGCCATACATATTCACTCTCTCCAATCCATCTATCAATTTCCCGTTTTCCCGCACCTAACATCACAAAAACTCACTGCTACGTATTTTTTCGCCTCTTTGTTCTATAACTTTATCATTTTTCTATTTACAATAAAACCAGAAGTTGAGTGTTATCTCTTATCACCGTGGAGTAGGTTTATCACCTCTGGAATACCTTCCTTCTGCTGCATCATGGACGCTATCAAGTGAATGGATCCCTAATTTACATCCATGTATTCCATTTCTGCATGATTTCTAGGCATGCACTGATTGTTTTATTTTTATAGTAATTTATTATATTGTTAAATATTATAAGGTAATTTTTTGTATAACTGCACAAGACCTTCTCGCCACTTCATCAACAGATTCCACCTGCCAGCCTCTGATCAACCCTGTGATCCTTCTAAAAGGGCAGTTGTGGCAGACATCTTGCATTCTCGTTCTGTTCTGTTCCTGGAAAGGTGCCCACGTTTCCAAGAAAGTGCGTTATCCAGTATCATCAACCATATAATACGCCATCCACAACCAAAATCGGTCCTATCTCACTCAGTTTTCTGTGAAGTGTCTTTTAAAACCACAGAAACTGGTGTGCCATTGCATTTGTTGGCTTCATCCTTATATCTTGGCTGGAACACCTCTGTGAGGTTAGCAGATATTTCTCCTACCAACTACCTACTGGACATCTACTACAATACACATCACTGGAGTTGCCACTGGACCGCTGGAGTTACCATTAGACCACTGGAGTTGCCACTGGACCACTGGAGTTACCACTAGACCACTGGAGTTGTCTTGGAGCTGGACCTCTGGGAAACCACCACATGGACTACCTGAGCTTCATCAAAACAGCTAAGAATACGTCAATAATAATTGAATAATAAGTAAATAATAATTGAATTCAACAATAATTCAATTATTGTAGTCATAAATATGTATACCAACATGGTCTAGTCTGCTTAGTAACTTCTTCTAGTCATCAGAGTAACTCCTTCTAGTCAACATCTCTGTATTAACTTTAGTGGCCACTTAGGGACAAAAACAGCAATATAGAATTTAAGTATCTAACTACCACCCACCTGAACCACTTAGGCACTGATTCCCTTATATCGTTGTTATATTTATTGAATAAATTATTTATTAGTTGATGTTTCATCAATTCAAACTTGTGTTTCATCTGAGCACCCACAACCACATACATTACCTATCTATCTTTTTTCCTCATTTTGTTGAGGTGGTCCTTCGAGTTCTTTATCATAGTGATCTCATCTTAACAAGTCGGGTCGGACATTTACTGCAACCAAAACAGTAGGTCTGCTTTACATTTGTGGTCCTTCGAGCCGGATCTACAGCCAGTGCATCAGCTCATTCATCTCATAGTTTTTTCTGTGTGGTGCTCACCTCATCTCTTTACCAGTGTTGTAGACACTCTAACTCTACCATTTTTATCTTTACCAGTGCTCTAGTCAAAGTGGTTCAGTTATCATACAAATCATAGTATATTTTTCAATATTGTGTGTACCTCTCCATATTTTTAGATATCTATTTTTCTACCTATTTCATAACCAACTGAATTTTCTTGTGTAGTATTTATCTGTGATATACAATGGGACTTGATGATGATTCCAACGTTACTCCTAGGGGTTTTACCAAAATCACTCACCTTTATAAGCGTAAGGGAACTGAAATTGAAGCTATTAGGAACAAGGGCTATAACTTATCTGTTTCTCAGAATCCTGATTTTACAGTTTTCAATGGAATGGTATCTACCATTGAGACTACCATGACTTCTTTCGAGGATTATTGGTCACAAGCAGTTGAGTATTCAGAATCCCATAATCTTACTCCCTCTTTCCCCAGTCAGGATGACGAGAAGTATTTTTGGGGTGTTAAAAATAATTATTTTGAAGCCAAGGGTTATTATTTGAGGTTTTCAGCTAGGAATAATCCTCCTCCTTCTGAACCTTCAAGGCCTTCCATCCCTAATCTGGATACATCCCAGTTTTCTCTCCGTCAGGCTAGGACAATCCTCCCGAAGATCCCAGTCAAGCGTTTCAGTGGTGACATGTCACAATGGCCGACATTCAAGCAACTCTTTTCATCTTTGATTAAAGAAGAGCCATCTCTTTCAAACTCAGAGCGCTTCCACTACCTGGTTAGCTACTTAGAGGGTCCTGCTTACGAAACTATTAAGCATATTGCAGTTACTGAGGAGAATTTTGAGCAAGCTTGGGCTGCCCTCTTAAAAGTATATGATGACAAGCGCAAGCTTGCATCTACTTACCTTGACCGCTTGCTGAGCTATAAAGCTGCCAGTGGTAAACCTACCAATGCCTCATTGCAGTCATATCTTTCCACTGTCATGGAGAGTATTACCTCCTTAGAGAACTTGGCCATTCCTGAACTTGGCAAATATCTACTTTGTGAACTGGCTTTACGTGGATTAGATCCAATCACCCGAGAGGCCTTTGAGATTCATAATGTTGAGACTGAATTTCCAACGTATCCTGCACTGCAACAATTTGTTCAGAATCGATGTCATGTATTACGTCTAACATCAGAAACTGTTAAGCCCAATGATGTGGCCCAGCCTAGGTCTGCTCCTCCTCCTAAGCCTCCCAATAAATTCTCACAATCCCGCCAGGCATTGATGACGCATGCAGCTACATCTCCTGTTCCAAGCAGACCGAGTCCCACTAAGTCGCCTAGCTCTAGGTCATGTTTCATCTGTAGCAGGGATCACAGCTTGTCTGGTTGCCCTAAGTTCAGAGCATCTACTCCTGCTGAGCGTCTCAACTTGCTCAGGCAGTTTCGGGGTTGCAGGAACTGTCTGCATCCCAAACATCGCACCAAGGAATGCAGCTCTCCTTACAAATGTAAGGAATGCGGTGCTAGACATCACTCTGATCTACATCTCCCAACTACAACTGCTCCTTCCATATCTCCTGCTGGTGGCAATGACGCTGTTAAAACCACCACATCTTCAACTTCATCCTTCACTGGTGCTAGTACATCTAGCACATCAGGTGTACTACTGGGTACCGTAGTTGCCCAGATCAGGGACGCACAGGGAAATCCTCATCACTTCCGTGGCATCCTGGATCCAGGGTCACAATACTCCTTTGTTACAACGGAGTGTGCCAAACAACTCAAAAAATCCACGCGACCGTTTCGTGGTGCTATCTCTGGTGTAAACCATTCCCCTTTGCAAAGTATTAAGGGCAAGATTAACTTATCTCTTCTGCATCGTTACTCATCTGATCTTTTTGAAACTGAGGCTGTCATTGTACCCTCTATAACTCCTTTCCTACCTCAAACTGCTCTTTCTTCACCTATGTGGGAAGATTACCTCTCCTATGACTTAAGTGATCCACACTTTATCGAGCCTGGAGCAATCAACTTTCTTATTGGCGCCGACCTCTACCCAGAAATCATCACTGGCGTACCAATAACCCTTCACGACAATGGTCCAAGGCTCATCCAATCTGCTTTTGGGTTTGTGGTCATAGGTAGATTCAACAGTGAATCCTCATCTACTTCTGCTGATCATGCAGTATCGCTTCTGGCACACACTGATCTTGTTCCCTTGATTGAACGTTTTTGGGAATTAGAGGAACCATCATCCACCACTCCTGCAATCTCTCCAGAGGATGAGCAATGTGAAAAGCATTTCCTCTCCACTCATTATCGTCAGGAGGATGGACGATACGTAGTCCGCCTACCTTTCAAGACTTATCCACCTAATATTGAGCCCAATTATCGGCAATCTTCAAATCGCTTGTACTCCTTGGAATCACGTTTGTCCAAAGATCGTTTGCTTCATGATGATTATTCTGCATTCATGTCTGAGTATGAGCAACTTGGCCACATGAGCTTATCCTCTGTCACTCCAGCTTACATCATCCCACATCACCCTGTCTATAAAGTCAATGGTGACAGTCGCAAATTGCGAGTAGTCTTTGATGGTAGCTGCAGCACTCCTACTGGGAGTTTGAACGACCACTTGCTTCCTGGTCCTAAGTTGCAGACAGACATTAGTGTCATTCTGTCCAACTTTCGCAAACACACATATGTTTTCAGTTGCGATATCGTAAAAATGTTCCGACAGATATTGGTGGATCCTGCTGATCGATGCTACCAGCAGATAGCATGGCGTTCTGATCATAGTGAGTCTGTTCGGTATTACTCTCTGAACACTGTTACCTATGGACTTAGGTGTTCTCCATACCTGGCACAGCGTGTCCTTCACCAGCATGCAAACAACTACCGTGAGCAATATCCTGATGCTGCTGATATCCTGATTCACAACACATATGTTGACGACATTGTGGCAGGATCTGATTCTCCAGAACAACTTTTACAACTAAGGGATGATCTTACCAACCTATTATCAAAAGGAGGTTTTGAACTTAGCAAATGGAGCTCCAATTATCCACCTCTCTTGAATGCTGGGGAGCCATCTACTACACCTGTTGATCTTTGTGCAGATGAAGCTACTGTCACAAAAATACTCGGAATGAGATGGGATCCAAACTCGGACTGTTTCTCATATGAGGTTTCTGTTCCACCAACAGGCTTTACAAAACGTACCATACTCTCTACCATTGCTAGGCTCTTTGATCCGCTGGGCTTCCTGTCTCCAGCTATCTTTTACGCGAAATGTATTCTCCAGGGAACCTGGCAGTTACAGGTTGGTTGGGACGAGGAGGTTCCTCCAGACGTCCGCTCTTTGTGGACACAGTTTACTGAAGCCCTTCCACATCTGTCATCAATCCTTATACCTCGTGCACTTCCAAAAACTGATACTGATTATCAACTTCTCTGCTTTTCTGATGCATCAGAGAGTGGCTTTTGCGCCGTCGTCTACTTGAGATCAACGCAGGGTACAGAAATCTCTCTTACTCTTCTGAAAGCAAAAACCCGACTGGCACCGTTGAAGACCATCACTATTCCTCGTCTGGAGCTATGTGGAGCTGTCCTTCTTGCGCAACTGCTTCAATCTTTGGACCATCTGAGAAGAGATCTTAACATTGAGAGGATCTTCTGCTTCACAGACTCCACAATCGTGCTCTCTTGGCTCAAAACTCTTCCACATCTTCTTCAAACCTTTGTTTCCAATCGGGTGCAGCAGGTTCATGCAGTGACTCAGCCTGAATGGTGGCATCATATAAGGGGTAGTGAGAATCCTGCTGATGTTGGTTCCAGAGGTATCCTGCCATCTGCACTCAAGCACCATCCGCTTTGGTGGTCAGGTCCCTCGTGGTGTCAACAACCCATCAGTGACTGGCCCATTTCCACTGATGTATCTGGATTGGAGGTTCCTGAGCTCAGGAAGACAACATTGGCGCTTGTGTCGGTAACTGCTAGCCACGAGTTTGTTGATTATGCTGGTCGACACTCATCATTTACTCGCTTTGTTCGCATTATTGCTTACATCAAGCGATTCATCAATAACTGTCACATCCCCAAGCGCCTCAAGGCACATCGCACAATTGGAGTTGTCTCTTCGTCAGAGTTCCGTCAAGCAAATCAACATTATATACGTATTTTACAACATGTTTACTTTCCTGCAGTCTTCACTGAAGCTTCCTTTAACCTTTTGCCCTTGGAGCTACGCAGACTTAATGTGTTTCTTGATCCTGAAGGAATCATTCGTGTTGGAGGACGTCTCGCTAACGCACCGATCTCTCCTGACCAAAGGCACCCTATACTTCTACCAGCAAGGTCAAACTACACCAACCTCATTGTCAACCATCATCATCATCTCAATCACCATGTTGGACCATCTGCTCTGTTGTCCAGCATAAGACAACAGTATTGGATTCCCAAGGCTAAGAACCTTGTAAAGCACCTGAAGTCTAAATGTTTGACATGTACAAGATTCTCAAAATCTAATGTAATGCCTTTCATGGGCAACTTACCAGCATCCCGTTTTGCCGGGGTTAGACCATTCTTGGTGACCGGTGTGGACTTTGCGGGTCCCTTTCTGTACCGGGAGACATCAGGAAGAAGATCGAACTTTCGCAAGGCATATCTCTGTCTCTTCCTGTGTATGTCCTCCAGAGCTCTCCATTTGGAAGTGGCAACCTCGTTATCAGTTGAGGGCTTCCTAGACGCTTTTGACCGTTTCATTAACAGAAGAGGTCTACCAAAGGAAATGGTATCGGATGGAGGGACCAACTTCCGAGGTACTGCCAGATACATCAAGGAGGTCGTTGAGTGGTTCGAGGACAAAGGCAACACGTCTTCGCTGATTTTCCACACTGCTCACTTAGGTGTGCAATGGACCTTTAATCCACCATCATCACCACATTTTGGAGGTGGCTGGGAAGTATCAGTTCGATCAGTGAAGGACCTCTTGTATAAATCGTTTGGTAATCATCCGTATAGTTTACCAGAATTGAACACCATATTCACTAAAATAGAAGGACTCTTGAACTCACGTCCGCTGCAGCCCATTTCCAACAGTCCTGAGGATGCAGAGCCGCTGACTCCTGCACACTTCTTGATAGGACAACCTATCACTGCTCTCCCTGAACTGGATCTTACAGATGTTCCTGAGAACCGATTAAATCGGTGGCAACTTATCCGCCAACGCATCCAGCATTTCTGGTCCCGATGGACTGATGAGTACCTCAGCGCCCTTCAAGTTCGCCAGAAGTGGGACAAGAAGACTCCTAACCTGAAGATTGGCGATCTTGTGCTTCTGCGAGAAGATAAAACCTCTCCAACATGTTGGCCGCTCGCAAGGATCTTGGAAGTCCATCCAGGGACAGACGGCGCTGTCCGTGTTGTAACCTTGAAGACAGCACGAAGTACCTTCAAGCGGCCTGCCGTGAAGCTCGTGCCTTTGCATCTGGACTCCATCCATTCATAAGGCTTCATATGCATGCCTGCGGTTGTGCATTGGGGGGGAGTATGTTCGGACTTACTTATCATTTCCAACCTGGCCATACATATTCACTCTCTCCAATCCATCTATCAATTTCCCGTTTTCCCGCACCTAACATCACAAAAACTCACTGCTACGTATTTTTTCGCCTCTTTGTTCTATAACTTTATCATTTTTCTATTTACAATAAAACCAGAAGTTGAGTGTTATCTCTTATCACCGTGGAGTAGGTTTATCACCTCTGGAATACCTTCCTTCTGCTGCATCATGGACGCTATCAAGTGAATGGATCCCTAATTTACATCCATGTATTCCATTTCTGCATGATTTCTAGGCATGCACTGATTGTTTTATTTTTATAGTAATTTATTATATTGTTAAATATTATAAGGTAATTTTTTGTATAACTGCACAAGACCTTCTCGCCACTTCATCAACAGATTCCACCTGCCAGCCTCTGATCAACCCTGTGATCCTTCTAAAAGGGCAGTTGTGGCAGACATCTTGCATTCTCGTTCTGTTCTGTTCCTGGAAAGGTGCCCACGTTTCCAAGAAAGTGCGTTATCCAGTATCATCAACCATATAATACGCCATCCACAACCAAAATCGGTCCTATCTCACTCAGTTTTCTGTGAAGTGTCTTTTAAAACCACAGAAACTGGTGTGCCATTGCATTTGTTGGCTTCATCCTTATATCTTGGCTGGAACACCTCTGTGAGGTTAGCAGATATTTCTCCTACCAACTACCTACTGGACATCTACTACAATACACATCACTGGAGTTGCCACTGGACCGCTGGAGTTACCATTAGACCACTGGAGTTGCCACTGGACCACTGGAGTTACCACTAGACCACTGGAGTTGTCTTGGAGCTGGACCTCTGGGAAACCACCACATGGACTACCTGAGCTTCATCAAAACAGCTAAGAATACGTCAATAATAATTGAATAATAAGTAAATAATAATTGAATTCAACAATAATTCAATTATTGTAGTCATAAATATGTATACCAACATGGTCTAGTCTGCTTAGTAACTTCTTCTAGTCATCAGAGTAACTCCTTCTAGTCAACATCTCTGTATTAACTTTAGTGGCCACTTAGGGACAAAAACAGCAATATAGAATTTAAGTATCTAACTACCACCCACCTGAACCACTTAGGCACTGATTCCCTTATATCGTTGTTATATTTATTGAATAAATTATTTATTAGTTGATGTTTCATCAATTCAAACTTGTGTTTCATCTGAGCACCCACAACCACATACATTACCTATCTATCTTTTTTCCTCATTTTGTTGAGGTGGTCCTTCGAGTTCTTTATCATAGTGATCTCATCTTAACAAGTAGGGTCGGACATTTACTGCAACCAAAACAGTAGGTCTGCTTTACAATAGTTGTCTAGTTCCACGCGGATACGATTACGTCCTATTTTTTCGATCTTCTTAATGTTTACCGAGATGTTAGGATGTTGTTCATGCAATAGTTTTCCCAATGACATCGGATGCAATCTTGCTACACCATTTTCAGCCGTATTTTCACTCTCTAGAATTACATAGAAAGGGCCTGAATCATCTATTTTAAACTCGATACTTGTTTGAATCGTCTTATTAGACGTATTATCAGAGTTATCTACGTCAGCCTTATCTTGATCCATCCTATCCGGCGGCTTGTGTGGCTCGTTGCCATCCATCGCTGATTATATTATTTGACGTCAAGTGACCTTTGATATGTGCGAATCGCTACTCACCTACGAGTGGAAAGTTGACAATCAGAGAGAGAGATAAGGTTTAGCCAGAGGTCCGAACTCGTCGAAGTCTCGAGCGATACTGAATTTCAACTCTTACGTGCGATTCAGTTTGAGGACGTCTGTGTTCTTATACAGTTGTTGTCGCTATCATCAAGAAACCTTGGACTGGTGAATTGGCCTCAAATCTTGGTGATATTTTAGAAAAGATATTAATGTATGGAGGGGATATTGATGTATGGTTTCACTGTTGAACATTACAGGAACACAAAGACTGTTATTGAGATGAATAGAATGAATAATATGAAATATACAAGTGAGCCTGTTGTACACGATGACTCTGAATAACCACAACGGAGACGCTTCGAAGACGTCCCTCCAACCCTCGTGGTAATGCTTCAATATAAATTAATGTTGAATAAATATTCACTCCTCCTCCAGTTCCGGGGGATAGGAAGCTCAGTATGTTTACGGGCACAGGGAAAGTCCGGGGAGAAAAGTGAAGGTGTTCCGAAAACCGGGAGAAGATCCTTAAGGAACGGATGTGACAGGTATGCCACTGAAGTTCCATAATTCACAAGGAAATGGAGGTGTTCCCTCCTCTGCCGCCCACCTTGTAAACACTATGAATAGAAACTGTCTTCCAACCGTTCACCGTCCGTCCCCGTTAGCGTTGGTTTCCTGGGGAAAAGTTGCTGTTCTCGAGACTCCTGAGCTCTTCCTCGCTCTTCGTATTTCTACAGTAGTAAAGTAACCTTCTGGAATGATGGGTTTCGTTGAAAAGGCGGTATAGTGTATGTTGAAAACTAAAGCAACTAAATTCAAGTTAGTGGATTAGATTTGTTCAAGTACTTCTCTTCACCGCAGCTTAGGTCGGATGTCGCGAACAACAATTCGGAGCTATCATCTGAAGAAATCCGTGACAACTTCTATGTTGAATGGCGTAAAAGGGCAACCAATTCTTAATATTTCCCTAGATTTTGAAACGACCTCAATGTCCTAGTGAAATTATACGAACACATTGACACCTAGGACTCCATTTAGGGAATTTTCGAAAAAATTAAGCTATTGTTTCTGTCCAAAATTTTTAAATTCTAATTTCCAAAAGATTGTTAGTTGGGATATTCTCCACGTTTCAACTGCTCTAACCTGATAATGGAATGAGATACTTATCGCAATTCTGACTATTGTGTTCAGAGTTGAAAAATCTATAAACTGAGGTGTTACTCTGCAAAAAAATGAAAACAAAATTTGTTACTTATCCAATACTCTTCTGGTACCTTTCAAAATATTGTTGACAAATTTTAGATATTGTGAGCATTTTGGTCTCATGACCTCGCAGGGTTCATTTTCCTTTGATTCATCTACAAGCAGAGAGTGTGATCAAGATGCTACTTGGATTAATCAAAAGTTACAGTTGGAAAAACCGTGGATGATTGATGAGTTCATGTTGAAAAATTGTTTTTTATGTACGGTATTTATTGTACGGTTTTATGTACAGAGGCCGCCTTGTCATTATGTGGCGATAGTAGCGGTTCGGGGGAGAAGCGCAGAGTTTTCATCCCCGACGTTTAATCCTGGATTTTTCCCCAGAACCCTCTTTCTCGTTACACTTGAATCTGATTGTGATAAATGAGTCAATTCACCACACAGCGCTCCAACCGGCCTCGGTATTGTCCGTCTTTTCACTTAATGTCGTTAAAAACTAATTAACCCCCCACCACCACCCAGTTCCTTTCCTGTCCGGTACTTTTCATGTGGAACGCAAGGGGCTGCTTGGGCCTCGCGAACAAAAGGTTTCAAAACCGCTTCTGTGAGTACAATGCGGTAGTGAGAGGTTTAATTCCATTGGAGGACAAAACTGAGCATCTCTCCCGCTTTTCCCAAAGGTTTATTGAAATACCCACTCCGCGTTTTGGGACTTGAGAACCCTCGGAGGTCACTTCCCGGTTTGACTATAAATTTTCGTTCCTCCGTATTCTACAGACCTTTCGAAAATTGGGCGGTCCCCTTTGCAAGCTCGAAAGTAATCGTAGGCCGCCTTGGATATCCTGTCACGACTCTTAAGTCTGTATGGGACATAATGTCATACCATGGCTTCCAGATTTTCAGGATGTCCCTTCAGCAAGAAATTCTCTAGTTTTATATTCACGAATATTCCCAACTCAGTCAGTTCAACTCAAAAATCCGACTGTGTAACGCGTTCGAAACCTTGAAGCGTCAAGCTAATAATTATTCAACTTAATTATTTTAACCCGTCACCGCGGTTCATCGTCCGCGATTCCGCGGAATCATTTAACAGCAATTTAATTAAATACGGGTTGTGAGAATTATCAACACCATGTCTGGGATGCATCAGCAGCGCGACACCAACCTCAGGCCTGGGAACGCTATGTATACGCTCAGCTTCGGCGAGTCCCTTTCCTAATTAAATCATAATCCTTATTATTTTATTCTATAAATACAGTCCTCTCAAATCTAGGGACGCTGCACTTTGCCCAGTTAGCGTTGAGTTAAAATTACGAAATTATTTTTATGGGTTCCGACCAACCCCACAATGGTCCTCGAAACTTTTCATAACCCTAGGTCAAGGGGAAGGGGTTCAAAACGAATTTTGAAATTTAGAAAATTCCAAAACTCGAAAAAATCAGATGAAACGGTATGTTGGTTCATTATCTTCGATAATGAACCATAGGAATCGCCCAAAGAAAAAAATTTTTTTAACCCCCCCTCAAAATTTGTTGGTTTACTTTTCAAGATACGTAGATTCAGAAAATCGAAAAAAAAAAAAATCCGTCCGTACGCCGTCCGTGGCACTTTCCCCAGTTAGCTTTGAAAATTTCAAAACTCGAAAAATTCCCATCAAACGGTATTTTTTTATTTCATATTTAGATAGAGTTTATTCCTTAGAATTGTTTAAGTCCATCCACAGCTTTGTACGACTAGCCGATCGTTCACAATGAGGGCTCAAAGGTTGAACCTGTCAACACGATCGTGAATCAAACGGTTGAAATACAGGTCAATCTTCATACTAAGGAGCTGTTTGGAACATTATATGGTTTTAGTGATGTCGAGTTTTTTGTTCTGAGGTCCCTCTCGTGCTACGGAAATGAAGGTAATTTCGAATGTTTGTTAATAGGTACTTCTTTTATAGAAAAATTATTGCCGTTGTAGTATTAAAAACCCCAGAATTAAACCGGTACATTTTATTTGTAATTAATTAATCATCTCTATCATTCAGGTTCTGCACAAAGGAACCCAGTCGATTCCAACAGCCGAATATCGTATTAATTATTCATAATTAATAATAATTATTATTAATAATAAATACAAATTATTAATACCTAACAATAAATTATAATAATTTTCTCTAGGTACTTGATAAAATTATCAATAATTAGTGATGATTCATAATAATAATTAATCTAACATTTAGGATCCAGACATTTAGACCTAGTGATCTAGACAGAAGGGTGATCTGTACAAAGAAGATAATGAACCGTTGTGTCAAGAATTTGCAGAGTTTTTTTATTCGATTTTCTGAATCTACGTATCTTGAAACGTAAACCAATAAATTTTGAGGGGGGGGGGGGGTTAAAAAATGTTTTTCTTTGGGCGATTCCAATGGTTCATTATCGAAGATAATAAACCAAAATTTAGTGATTCAATAACTAATGATTTTTGGGCGGATCACTTCCTGATTGAATCATTGGTGGGGAATCGCTCCCAAGAATCCTTCGCATCACTCTTGATTCGATCAGTAGTGCATCACTTGCTTTAATCACTGCCTCCGTAGTCATGCAATCGTAATGGGTTATGAATAAGTGATGGACAACACAGCTTAGCTCAATTAAATTAAACGTGCAATGCAAGGAAGTGCGATGATTTGTACAATAAAATGAAAATGAATAGTTCATTATAGTCCTGGAGCTCCAGGACTCCCTTCGCCAGCGGTGTTATCACCACCCGCAGCTGCACTCCACTTCGGCTCAGGCGGTGCACCTGCGCTGGTACTGCTGCTGATGTTTGGCAGCAGCTCGCAGGGCTCCTTGCAGAGGCTTGCGCCTTCTGGCTCCAGCTTCATTGTTTAACTGGCAGTCATGGGCACCCGACCAACCTTCAGCTGGTAAGCTGTATATTTTTCCTTCAGTCAATTCAGTCGAAAGAGATAAAATGTTGAATACATTGCCAATAAATATGAATTAAAACCACAAAACTTGTGGTAATTTCTATAGTGAATCCATACTCCGTACTGTCAGTGCTCACATCGACCTTTATCCAGCGGGCCATCCAATTGTGCAGTGATTGACAATCAGCTAGTAATACAATTTGTGATTCATTCAGTGATAATCACTGATCTTTACTGATTTAATCACTAAACCGTCAATGATGCATTTCTGTAAGGGCTGTGTTGTTCAGTTTAAGTTTATAGGTCGTGAATATCTGCGCTTTTTCAAATTTTGGTTTATTATCTTCGATAATGAACCATTGGAATCGCCCAAAGAAAAAAATTTTTTAACCCCCCCTCAAAATTTGTTGGTTTACGTTTCAAGATAGGCACGTAGATTCAGAAAATCGAATAAAAAAAAATCCGTCCGTCCGCCGTACGCCGTCCACCGTCCGCCGTACGCCGTCCGCGCCACTTTGCCCAGTTAACGTTGAGTTAAAATTACGAAATTTGGTTTCTGGGTTTGGACCAGCCCCACAATGATCCTCGAAACTTTTCATAACCCTAGGTCAAGGGGAAGGGGCTCAAAACGAAATTTAAAATTTCGACAATGTCATATCTCAAAATATTTAACTAAAACGTGTAATTTTTAGTTCACTTTTGAATGACATAAACAATTACGAATCTTTTAAGACCAATTGGATTTTTGTGCGACCAGCCGTTCGTTCACAGTGAGCGCGCAAAGGTTTAGGAAAAACACTAAACTTTCGCGTCGAAAACGGCCGCTACGTGGGTCAACCTCCAGACGCCCAGAATAAAACTACCTTTTTTCATCTTCCCGGTAAACTAAAGTCTAGAAATTTTAACCGTGAGTCGGGGATAGACGACATTGCAATATTTACTCGGTTTCTCATCTGTAAAATTGTTTAAATAATACCTTTTTGTAATAATACAAATTAAATTTTGATGATGAGCTATTGACTTGAAATTTTAATAATAGGTCAGAACTGGATCACAATGCAATATTCACTCGGTTTCTTGTCTGTAAAATTGTTTAAATAATACCTATTTGTTTAAACAAATTAAATTTTGATGATGAGCTAGATACTTGAAATTTTAAATATAGGTCAGAAATGGATGACATTTCAATATTCACTCGGTTTGAATGACTTGGTATGAGTATGGTATGGTATATTATTGTATGTATGATTTTATATAATACAGTATGGTATGATAGGAAAGAAATTCGTATGGTATGAGTACGGTGAGAATATGGTATGGTGCCGATTTGCAATACAGTCTGGTATAGACAGAAGGGTGATCTGCACAAGGAAGATAATAAACCGTTGTGTCAAGAATTTGCAGAGTTTTTACCTTTGTTGTTGTTTGTGTTGTCCAGGAGCGATGTTGATGGAAACGGGGCAAAGTTACGTGGAAGAGGGGCCGAGACGAGGGCCCTCCTTCCTCATGGAACCGCCTCCGAGGCTCGAGTTTTCCAACAGCTCCGGCGGGCGTTTGGACTGCACTGCTTCCGGTCTCCCACAGCCAACCGTCACGTGGCAGGTAAATTATTTTCATGTACCTACTGTAATTAACCCAAGTAATGATGTAGGTAACTTTCTCGAATTTATTTTATAGCCCAAACACAACCAAAACAAATACTCAACAACCACATTTTCGATAACACACGCCGGTAATTACACACAAACACTTTCTGTGGGTTTACCACACTACCCCCTTCCCTTCCTTGAATAGTAGCAAATAATACTTGGTGGTGGTGGTTAGGGGAAGGAGAATCAGGTTTGTAGTGAAAGGGATTAAAAAAAACTACAAATACAAACTTTTTATACAAGTATTATTTGCTTGTGGAAGTAATAAAAACGTCTCGCAATAGCGCCAAGGGGAGATTTCGAAAGGGGTACGGTGCTTGTGAAGTGGTTAAGCTTTTCATTATACTTAGCTCCTTAATGAGGAAAAGGGCGGGCGGGGAAAGGAGGGGTGGGGGGGAGGGGGGGTATCACATCTTTTTGTTGTTGAAGTGGATCATGTTATAAAGAAGGTCTATGCAAAATTTCAAGTCGATCGGTCCGGTTACCCAGGCTGTAGACTCGTCAAAGTTGCCAAAAATAGCCTAAATTTCAGCCTAAATTACTTTTGTTTCTAAAAGTTTTTTGGGTTGAGATATGGGTTAAACCTTTCAAAAGGCACTGGCTGATGTTGAAACGAAGCTCTGTGCCAAATTTCAAGTCAATTCGTGAAGGTGGAAAGGCCTAACTGATTAAGGAGAAGAAGAACAGGTAAGGGTGAAAAACCGGGTTTTTGAAGTTATATAAGTCGGCTCCCTTTAGAGCTATCCACTTGAATCTTCCAAAAGGCACTTGCTACACTTGACACGAAGCTCTATGCAAAATTTCAAGTCAATCGGCGAAGGTGGAGAGGCTGTAGCCTTGACCGACTGAAAAAAGTAGAAAAACATGGTAATTGGTTTTTGAAGTTATATAACTCGGCTCCCTTTAGACCTAGCGACTTGAAACTTTCAGGGCTTTCTATTATCCACACCAAAAATATCCATAACAAATTTCAAGTTGATCGGTCAACTAGGAGCCGAGATATGGCCGTAATTAGCCTAAATTACCCTAAATTTCAGTTTTTTGTCCCTAATTTCTTTTGGGTACAGATAATGGGTTATTTCGTTCAAATGGCACTGAGCCATGCTATAAAGAAGGTATGTAAGAAAATTCAAGTCGATTGGTCCTTTTACCCAGGCTGTAGACTCGTCAAAGTGGACAGAATTTTCCTAAAGTTTCTGTTTTTTTGTTTCTAAAACTTTTTTGGGTTGAGATATGGGTTAAACCTTTCAAAAGGCTCTGTCTCAAGGTTAAATGAAGCTCTGTGCAAAATTTCAAGTCAATCGGTGAACGTGGAGAGGCCTTGCCTGTCTGAACAAGGAGAAGAAGAAAAAGAAGAAGAACAAGGCCGAAAAACCGGGTTTTTGAAGTTATGTAGCTCGGCTCCCTTCAGACCTAGCGACTTGAAACTCTCAGGCCTTTCTAATATCCACTCAAAGGAGACCCATACTAATTTTCAAGTCGATCGGTCAAATAGGAGCCGAGATATGGATACTTCGAAAACGCGTTTCGTGACGTCCGGTAATCATACATTCGGCACCGTTCGTTTTCTCAACTTCTTTGCTTGGCGGGGTGGAACGCTACCGCGTGCCTATACCTATTGTTCCATTTTTTCCAACGTGCGCATAACTTACCTTTATAAATTATATTTTTCCTAAACACAAGTACCTACATGTTGGTTATTATTCTCGTTCCCTTGTTCAACATTGCGTACCATCTTGAAAGAGATTTATTTTTCAAGAAAAACGCGGTGCCTTCACACTTCAAGAAAAATCACGGTGTCAAACACTTCACAAACAGTAGCTTATTTATTTATTTATTTATTCATTAAAACACGGCTCACGCCAATTACAGAGTTTAGTCGTTGCACAACGACAGAGAGCGCACAATGAGGTACTATACAGTGTAGTTAAATAAGATACTTTACAAAGTAATACAAAAAGAAAAAGCAAAAGGTTTACTATGAAAAATGAAAAATGAAAAACACCCCGAAGCACTGTAGGCCGGAAGAAAAAATTCACTCAGTAAGGTGATAAATGTCTAAGCTAGTTCTGAGGCGAGAAAGGCTACCAACGAAGAAATCGAAATCCGCTGCCTGGAGGAAACCCGCTCCAGTTCTTATGAGATGAGGTTACAACAAGTGAAGGTTATGGAACCTTTCCACTCCGCTGTCGGAGCGAAATCAGTAGAACGTTAAACTGGGCTCTTATCTGATGCGTGGCGGATTTAAATGCGTACCCGTGTAACAACTCAGCGCTACGTTTTCGGCGGCGGGATACGGATGCGTTTGGCGATACGTATTCGGTTTCGGCCACTCTCGATTGTTTTCATTGATATCATGTAGCAACTGGATATGTGGAAAACGTTATGTTAGAGTGGCAGAAAATCGAATACGTATCGACAGAACGTATCCCATGGAACTGTCTTAGCTATAACGTCGGCGCATCGCTGTAACGTCCAACGTAACTCTCCTAGAAGTAACGTCGAAATTCGCGTCAACCCAATCTCCAGCAGTTTATATATTTGTCTCACTTTTTATCGAAATTTCGGAGATATCAAGGAGATCATTCATCGCTACGAAAAACTCTGCAAATTCTTGACACAATAGTTTATTAGCTTCTTTGTACCGATCAGCATTCTGTCTAGATCACTAAAAGATAGATTAATAATTAATTAATATGAATTATCATCAATTATTAATAATTATTATCAAGTAGTGTAAATTATTATTGTTAGTTAGGTAGGTACCTATTAATATTTGTTATGAATTATGTGCGTTTGAGTAGGGGTTTATATATAAGAAAACCTTGCTACCTCAAACTAATAGAAATGTTTATTAAAATAAATCGATTTAGTAAATTGTGAAGAAAATAGAAAGAAAAAATTCCTAAAAGGAGCTCCTTAGCAAAATGATAAATTAAACAAATCTTTGAAAATAAATATTGAAAAGAATAAAATTGAATGGTCTGGCCTGTGGCCCGATTCTCGTTCTCGCTATCTCAGCGTAACGACAACTAAACGTCGTTTGGATAGCGAAAAGTGTCGGTATCGCTGTGGAACGACGGTTGGTATTCTGCAACCGCAGAATAGCGACAGCTGTCGCTTAGACGAACCGAATCGTCTTTATATCAACCCAGATTTGTCGTTACTGTTTCTGACGCGTCTAGACCCCCCGGTATCATAACGACGAGCGTCGGTATCGTATTATTTTGAATCGTGCGTTTTAAAACTTGAGTAGGTAGTAGTAGATATTTGAATTTCGTATTCGTAGTAGATATTTGTAGTAGGTATTTAATTTTCTATTGTTATTGTTCAGTTGTTTTTTCGTATTTCCGTGTTTTTAAAAAGTGGCACGGTGTGAATCCTAGCACTCCGAAAAAATGGTTAGGTATACAAATTGAACTTGAACTAACGGTAAGTGAATTTTCCTTTCCATTCTAAGATTAATAGTAATAATAATAAAACCATTTATTGTACAAAGGCCAATTGGCCCATTAGATACCCACGAATAACAACTATGTATAAAATATATATAAAACTTAGTTGTTATACTTCAGTATAACAACTAAGTCTGAAGGCCACTTGATGAAGAATAAAAAGTATTTTACAAAAAAAAGAATAAATAATAATAATGAAATTACCTAGGTATAATGAAATACCTTCAAGAAGTAGGAACGTAAAATGTCATACAGACTTACATGTACCTACCTACTAAGTTAATACCTACCTACTAATATCATACACCTACTAACTGAGTTTCTGAAAACCTTCATAAAATGTTCGGTTTTCAGATACGTTCAATGGCTTTCGAATTTCTCGCATGGGAACTGCATGTAGGCGAGGAAAGGGAAAGAAGATACAATCTTCGCTACGAACGACGGATTCTGAGGGACCACCAAAACCCTTATGCCCTCGACCCAGATGTTTTCATAAGGGATTTCCGGGTGTCCCAAAATCTGGCAATTGATATAACCAACGAACTCCGTCCACATCTCCAGAGGAGAAGAATTAATGGTCTCTCGCCTGAGTTGCAAGTAGGTACCTACCAATATAGATAGATAAATGCTAACGCAATACTCTTTACACGTAGACTCTAGGGTGGTCGTCAGTTATATTTTATGGATTAAGTTTAACTTAACTTTTAATTCAAGTGTCTAAATCTATCCACTCTTTGAAGGTACTCGTTGCAATCCAGTACTATGCCCAAGGGAGTTATCAGAGAGGAGTTGGCAACAGGTACGACTTCAATCTAAGCCAACCATCAGTCAGTCGATGCATAACTGACGTTACGGTTGGAATAAACCGTTTGCTCCTGCGTCGATGGATACGGTTCCCCATGACGACTGAGGAGAAGGAAGAGGCAAAGAGAAAATTTGCGATTGCACCTCAACCCTTTCAAGGAGCGATTGGGGCCATTGACTGCACGTACATTAATATTTTGGCTCCAAGTAGGCACGAAGAGGCCTATGTCAACCACCATGGAAACCATTCCTTAAACGTCCAAGCAGTAAGTACCTAAATCATGTAGGTTAGTCAATATTCCAATTAACAAAATGTCAACCTACCTAGGTCTGATCAAGTAGTAGGATGATCCCATATGTAGGCAGATACATTTGTGTTAAGTGAAATAATAAGGATAATTCTTATTGACATTATTTCACTTTTTCCAGATTGTTGATCCTGACTTGAAAATCCTAAATATAAATGCAAGATTTCCTGGAGCCAGAAACGATGCCTTTATATGGAGAACCTCTCCCATTCGAGGAGTTATGGAGGAGAGCTTCAACAGAGGAGAAAGAAAAACTTGGCTCATCGGTAAGTGGCGAAACATATCGACAGCTAAACTTAAAGCGGTTTATCGGCCAGCAAAAATCACAATCTGATAGATAGGTACGAGTTGGATTTCCTGATTATCACCATGAATAAAATTGTTATTCTGTTTGCAGGATTGCACATTCCCATAAACACACACATCAAGACACAATCCAAGCAACATATTACTAACACAAACACCACTCCCTCCCCACATTAGCCTACCAGGCAATATTGTCAATAAACTGACTGATTGTTTGCAGGAGACGCTGGTTATCCTCTTGAACCATGGCTGATGACGCCGTTACCGTATTACCCCGAAAATACCCGCCAATTCCAATACACTCGGCAGCTCTGCAAAGCCAGAAATGCAGTGGAGCGTTTTTTTGGGGTACTGAAGGCTACATGGCGGTGCCTATCCTACCAGCGCGTCCTCATGTATGACCCCACTAAAGCTGGGTTGATTGTTAACGCTTGTGCAGTGCTGCACAACATGCGCCTTCACTACAGAATCCCTGAGGATGATACCCCCAGCATCAACCTGCAACTTGTAGAGACTGACTCTCCACACGATACTATACCTACCGGTAGAGGAGGAGCTCGAGCATTGGCCTCTCGCATCCAGCGACAACTAATGCTGGAGCGATTCCCAACTTTCCCGGATGGTGATATCGATGTTTAATATTGCTAATTTAAATATATGTACCTATTAATATTCTCTGCCTGTATTATTAACCTGGGATCCAAACAAGAGGCCAAATAACCATTGATTGATTTAGGTATAAGTACACAACTTTCATATATCGTATTTATTCATATAATGTATCTACAGAACACACGTATTAGTTTGGAACAGTTGACACACGTACTTTCTTAGGTAGTATCCATTCAGGTACATACTAACATTAAAATAGCTATTGCAAATTTGGTAAACCACTAAACTTATGAATACAGAAGGCACAAGTCAAGTATCACAGATAAATTGAGTTATATAACCATTCTAGAAAATAATTACAAGAGACTATAGTGGCAAGACTAGTGAGTTATAGGACTAAAATTCTCAAATACAAAAACAAAAAGTCCTTGGGCAATACAGAAGGCACAAGTCAAGTATCACAGATAAATTGAGTTATATAACCATTCTAGAAAATAATTACAAGAGACTATAGTGGCAAGACTAGTGAGTTATAGGACTAAAATTCTCAAATACAAAAACAAAAAGTCCTTGGGCAATACAGAAGGCACAAGTCAAGTATCACAGATAAATTGAGTTATATAACCATTCTAGAAAATAATTACAAGAGACTATAGTGGCAAGACTAGTGAGTTATAGGACTAAAATTCTCAAATACAAAAACAAAAAGTCCTTGGGCAATGTCTTTAAAAAATGTTACCTAACGATAGCTATTGCAAATTTGGTAAACCACTAAACTTATGAATACAGAAGGCACAAGTCTAGTATCACAGCTTTGACTTTCTTCAAAAATTAGCAAAAGGTATTGTGAAATTAAAAAATAATGAAACAAAAAACTACCTCAATAAAAAAAAACGAGTTTTCAAAATGATTTGAGTATATTTGAGTATGAAAATTTAGTTTACATACTTAAATTTACTCAATTTAGTTGTGGGGACTATTTCCTTTCTCAATTAAATACTTGAGCAAAGTATTTGTCTCCTCCTGCTGACTAACCAATCTTGTCAATGCATTGGCGAACATCTGTAAGACAAAACAGGCGAAAGGAATAAGCAGTTTTACTATGAATACGTACTTAATTGTTATGTTCATTTACAATGTCTGAATTTATTGTTCTAATGTACAAGTCAGAGCTAACAGTATACCAGTAGAATATTCGTTATTCTTACCTCCATACATGCAACTTGGCGCTCAGCAATAGCCAAAAATTGAGACTGAGCTTGCTCATTCCTACCCAATCGCTCTGCCCTTCCTGATAAATGAAAATATATACAATGATAATGCCTCTCAATGAATTCATAAAAATAAAACTAGATAGGTGTAGGTGATAGGTTAGTCTTTAGAGTGGACACTCAGGGAGAAAGCGGAAAGGATAAATCATTTTTACTCTATCATGATGAGCATACCTTTCCGATGTGCAAAAATTGGTGTTGGGGTTATGGCAGTATGAGGTACGGAGGTTCCAGGTTGTTCGCTGTTCGATGTAGTGACCCCCTTCAGCTGCTGTGACTCAGTCATCATTTCGCAGTCGTCATATACAACACACTCCACCTCTACGTCATCCGAGTTTAGTACTTCTACAACATCAATTGTGAAATACTCACGTAGATTACGTACCACGATGGGAGAGAAAATATAGTCTTACCAAGTTATGAAACATGCCATTTTCGTACTCACCATCTATATCTCCGAAACATTCTACCTCCTGCTGTAGCACCTCCGTTCTACCTCCGTTCTATAAGCAAAAGTGAGGAATACTTATTTCAATTTACTATAACCGACTAACAAGGGAGGACCTTACCGAATACATACATACCATTAATAAATACATACATACATATCTACATACAATTAATAAACTGGGTACATAGGTAGGTCTATTTACTTAATCAATGTAATGAATTAGGTTCATAATGATACTGAAAACTACCTAAATCAACTTACTTCTTCCTCAGGAAACGAATCGGGCACACCTGCATCTCCCTCCATGTACTCCATCCCAACTATATCTATAATTTTCAGGTCGCGCTCAGTTAGACTGAGATTGGGTGGCATTGCTACGTTTCCCGTAGCCCTCCTCAGTCTTTTTATTTTGGCAACCTTAGTTGCGACTGCCGACTTGTTGTCTCTCCAAGTCTGTAAGGAACAATAAATTATTACTGGGAGATGTTGATCAAACACATTTGGTGCGAGGCATCACACTACTCTCATGATCCATAGATACGGACTTGCGTACAATTGTACAAAACGTGAATAAATTTGATCGGATGTTGATCAGAACCAATGTAAGGAGGTGTTCCAGAAATTGAGTTTTCTGGTGATTGTAATGCTTCCCAATTACCTTTTGAGCTAAGGAAAGTAAAAATCTTACAGGAAAGCAAAGCTCGGACTTGAGTGCCAAAAGGTAAAGTTAAAGTGTAACCTGTGTACTTACGGACTTCCATGACTTGACATCCTTCATGTCGCCCTCCTTCGTAAACATCGAATTCAGTTGGGAGGTAAGTTCCTCCCAACTCCCTCTCAGATGTGCGTGGCCATTCAACCCACCAAACTTCCCCGAAGCTACTTGAGGGTTAAGGACAAAATAGTCGACCATATGGTCGATTTGGGCCTTCGTCGCCTTGGCTTGACGCTTTTTTGCTGTCTCCATCTTACTAAAAAAAAAAAAAAAAAAACAGTCATGCAGCACGGCCATAAGAGCGAATTTTCGAAGCAAATTGTTTTATGTAAAATGTCTCCATTTTACTGATTGTACAACAAATTTTGTCTTAATATAAAACGGAAGTATAGAGTGAGAGAGTCTATTTTCCACGAAAAATAATGAAGTTCATGTTTGTTACTGATGATCGATGACCTAATCGTCGAAATCGATTTAACAATTGTTCTCATTATTTTTCGTGGAAATAGCTCTCTCACTCTATACCTCCGGTTTTTATTGAAATGGGTTTCCACAACCTCGTCGCGAGTGATCTAATTCGTAAATTTTGTCTCCTTTTTTTGTGGAGTAACATCTCATTTTATAGATTTGTCAACGCTGAACAGAATGGTAAAGTTAGAATTGCGATTCCGTAATCAGATTCGAGCAGATGTACCGTGAAAAACATGTCAAGTAATAACCAATGTTTTGCGGAGAACACCTCATTTCATAGATTTGTCAACGCTGATTTGTCACTACTGTGTACTTGTGTATCGCTATCTTTAAAACTCGAAGGACCAGTATATTTACACAGAATCATATGAAATCAAAAGATTAGTTGTATAATGTTCATTATAGCTTACCGTTGAGTTGTAGGCGTCGTAGATTGATGAAAGATGGAAGCTCACTGCGATCGGATGGCTAGATGTGATATAGATAACATGTTTGATAACAGCATGATTTCTCATTGGCTGGAGGGACGTGTAGCTTCAAGATGCTCGCCTTAGGCTCGGAGTTTGGAAGAAAGGATACCGACGTCGTTATCCGATTCTGTAACGACAATTCGTTAACTGAAATCGCTATCCATGATTGCAGAATACCGATATCGCTATCCGGCTGTCGTTGCACGGGAGGTTTAACGACACGGACGGCATAGCGACAAAGAGATAGCGAGAACGAGAATCCCACTACTGGACTCGATCTGAGGTTGAAGGATCGATAAATCCGAGCAGCGAATGATTTCTCTGAGCCACGGAGATGGTCGCGACTTAGATGACCAACGGTCGAAAACGGATCCCAACGGATGTCCGGACTCCACGTTGAACTCCAACCGGTCGAGGGCAGCTATTTTTGGATCACAATTCCTCAAGTCGAATCCGAAATGACTCCGGCGATGGGATTGGCGATGTGGAATGTGAAAATGGTAGTTTGTAATTTGTTTTGCTTCCTTGTAAGCTCGGCCCACTGAAAGAATGAATTCAGCTCATTAGGAACGAGAAGACGGCGAACAAAGAGGACGTTAGAAAAGTGCAGGTTTCGGGTGAAAATCGTCTACTTACAGTTCGTGTGGGTTTAAAAACTGAATGTAGATGTCCGTTGAGTGGCATGCACAGTGTGGACGAGATGGGGATGCTGATGACCCGTAGAAAGAAGAAAAATCTCATCAAATTATGATGAATATAGCGAAGAAAGATACTGGAGACCTTGTCATGGGTATAACCTCGATGGAGGAAAATGTGGAACTGGAGCGCACTTGCAGCGGTGGCCAGCGAACATGTTTCCCTGACGTCACGACCCTACCAAATCTCCCGCAGCTACGCGGCGTCCTCGCGATACAAGTCGCTGTTGTTAGAAGATTGTTCAGAGTCGAGTTCTGAACATACGTATCATTAGATATTATGAATAATTATTATTAATTAACTCGATATTTGAAAACCATGTGCTGTTCGAATCAGCCAGTATGAAAATATACCCGACAAGCGCCCTCACGATTCACTCTCATGATTCACTGTCATGTTGACGACTTTCGATCTGCTCCAACTTCAACGAACCGCTGGTCGTACAAAGCTGCGGATGGTCTTAAAAAATTCAAAAAAATAAACTTTAACTAAATTGCTTTTTGCAGAGACTAAATGATAGAGATGATGAATTAATCATGAATACAAATGTACCTACATACCGATAATTTTGGGGTTTTTAATTCCACCTACCTACGACGGCAATTATTTTTATGTAAATGAAGTACCTACCTACCAACAAGCATTCGAAATTACCTTCATTCCGTAGCACGAAAATTACCTCAGAACAAAAACTTCTACATCACAAAAAACATTTGATGTTCCAAACAGCTGTTTCTTAGTATGAAAAGTGAGCGAAAATCGATAAAAAGTGAGACGAATAGATAAACTGCTGGAGATTGGGTTGACGCGAATTTCGACGTTACTTCTAGGAGAGTTACGTTGGACTTTAGTAACGTCCATCGTAACTCTCCTAGAAGTAACGTCACGTTACAGCGATGCGCCGACGTTACAGCGAAGACAGTTCCATGGGATACGTTCTGTCGATACTTATTCGGTTTTGTGCCACTTTAACTCTATATTTCAAAACACAAAGGAAATGTCTTCGAGCGGACCAAAGAGCAGAGCAAATATACATGAGACGACGGGTGTGTCGTGGTCTCGCCGACAAGAAATGTTGGAATCGAGTTGGAGTTGTACCACAAGAATTTATGGTTCGTGCGGGGGTTCCCCAGGGGAGCGTACTGGGCCCGCTATTATACCTAGTGTATGCTGGTGATATCCCCGCCTCCCCTGCAGTGACCACCGCGCAATTTGCGGATGACATGGCCTTCCTTTGCAGCTCGCCCAGAGGTGAAAGAGCGGGATTGGAACTTGAAGAGCTTGCTTTCTACCTGGATGAATGGGCCGTACGATGGAAAATGAAGCTAAACCCTCAAAAATCCTGCTCTGTAATATTCACCTACCTCCGCACCTACGACGAGCCTGAATTGAGCATTGGTGACGAAGTTGTCCCCGCTGAAACAAAAGTCCGTTACTTGGGAGTAATGCTAGATAAACGCTTGACATTCGACGCGCATATTACTTCCATACTCAAAAGATGCCGCCATCGTCTCCGAACACTCAAGCCACTTCTAGGGATGCAATCGATACAAAGCGCTTGGTATACCTTATGCTCATCAGACCCATCTGGGAGTATGGCAGCCAAGTATGGAGGGGGGGGGGGGGTGTCCAATTCACAGATAAAACGGGTTCAAACATTTCAAAACCGTGTCTTGAGAGTCATTACCAACGCGCCGTGGTACATCAGAAACTCCAATCTCCATAAGGACGTTGAAATTCCAACTGTACAGGAAGTTCTGCAAGCCTCTTACTCTCGTTTCCATCACCGACTCCACAACCACCAAAATCCTCTAGCAACTGGCATACTTGAAGCAGTTCCACCAGACCGCCCAAATCGCAGATTAAAACGTAAACGCCATACCGATCTTCTCCCCACAACCCAAGACGGCAACGCATAGCACCATATCAATTTCACTTCGCTAACCCATCATAACAGTACGAGCTATCGTAACTTATCATCATTATAAAATACCAACCTGAATTATTATACTTATAATGGGAGAAAGTCATTGGACTTGGACTCCCAAACATGTGCCATGTGATATTATTATAAGTACCTGTGTAATTATCTAAACTGTAATGCATTTTGCAATAAAGTTATCTTGTTTGAAAAAAAAAAAAAAAAAAAAAAAAAAAAAAAGAATTTATGGGTGAGGGACATACAGGAATACCATTACCTACAACCCGTAAGGAACGCTCGTCTCTCCATATTGTGGCTGTTGAACGACAAGTACAATATGAGAATCCCGAGTCGAATCGACGTCAAACTTTGATCTCAAGTATTTTCAAGTTAATCATGACATTTGCATTTCCTAGAATACACTTCCCTGAATGTGTCTCGACTTTCAGGGACTGGACGGGTCAAACATTGCGGACGTGCCGGGTGTGAGACGAGTGCTCTCCAACGGGACCCTCCTCATGCTGGCGTTCCCGCCGGAGCTGTATCGTCAGGACGTCCATTCGAACGTCTACCGGTGCACGGCCACCAACAACGTCGGCACGATCATCAGTCGAGATGTTCACGTGCGTGCCAGTAAGTTTCAATCATGATGGTTTACACATTAAAAGAAGGTGTGTAAATAATTTAATTTTGGTTTATTATCTTCGATAATGAACCATTGGAATCGCCCAAAGAAAAAATTTTTTTAACCCCCCCTCAAAATTTGTTGGTTTACGTTTCAAGATACGTAGATTCAGAAAATCGAATAAAAAAACTCTGCAAATTCTTGACACAACGGTTCATTATCTTCTTTGTACAGATCACCCTTCTGTCTAGATCACTAGGTCTAAATGTCTAGATCCTAAATGTTAGATTAATTATTATTATCAATTATCACTAATTATTAACAATTTTATCAAGTACCTACCTAGTGAAAATTATTATAATTTATTGTTAGGTATTAATAATTTGTATTTATTATTAATTATGATTAATTAATACGATATAATTCTGGGGTTTTTAATACTACGTCGGTAATAATTTTTCTATTATAGAAGTACCTACCAACAAACATTCGAAATTACCTTCATTTCCGTAGCACGAAACGCACCTTAGAACAACAAACTCGACATCACTTAAGCCATATGATGTTCCAAAGAGCTTGTTAGTATGAAAATGGACCTGTATTTCAACAGTTTGATTCACGATCGGGTTGTGAGGCACAATCTTTGAGCCCTCATTGTGAACGAACGGCTGGTCGTACAAAGCTGCGGATGGTCTTAAAAAATTCTACGGAACAAACTCTATCGAAATATGAAATAAAAAACATACCGGTACATGTGAATTTTTCGAGATATGGAATTTTCTAAATTTCAAAATTCGTTTTGAACCCCTTCCCCTTGACCTAGGGTTATGAAAAGTTTCGAGGACCATTGTGGGGTTGGTCGAAACCCATAAAAAAAATTTCGTAATTTTAACTCAACGCTAACTGGGCAAAGTGGCGCGGACGGCGGACGGCGTACGGCGTACGGCGTACGGCGTACGGTGTACGGCGTACGGCGTACGGCGGACGGACGGATTTTTTTTTATTTGATTTTCTGAATCTACGTGTCTTGAAACGTAAACCAACAAATTTTGAGGGGGGGTTAAAATTTTTTTTTCTTTGGGCGATTCCAATGGTTCATTATCGAAGATAATAAACCAAAATCCGTCCGTCCGCCGTACGCCGTCCGCCGTTCGCCGTTCGCGCCACTTTGCCCAGTTAGCGTTGAGTTAAAATTACGAAATTTTTTTTATGGGTTTCGACCAACCCCACAATGGTCCTCGAAACTTTTCATAACCCTAGGTCAAGGGGAAGGGGTTCAAAACGAATTTTGAAAATTTGAAAATCTCATATCTCGAAAAATTCATATAGATCGGTATGTTTTTTATTTCATATTTAGATAGAGTTTGTTCCGTAGAATGTTTTAAGACCATCCGCAGCTTTGTACGACCAGCTGTTCGTTCACAATGACGGCTCAAAGATTGTGCCTCACAACACGATCGTGACTCAAACTGTTGAAATACAGGTCCATTTTCATACTAACAAGCTCTTTGGAACATCATATGGCTTAAGGCTAAAGGGGACGACAAGTGTGCGAGTGAGAGGGATGATGGTGAAAAGTTTTCCCAGTTTTTCTCGAAAAGTACTTAACATTTTTTGAATCTGAAAACGGCTATATTCTCAATATAAGTATTTGAACGCCGGTATCATTGAGTTTCAGCGATTTTTTTTTAAATTCAAAAGTTAAATTTTCTAAATTTCCCCCCCTACTTTTTTTTGAAAAAATTGCGTACGAGCCCTTACCGTCATGTAATATGAAGAACATTGACGCCAGTTGGGATCAAATATGTTCATTATTAGTGACGGAAAGCGAAATTTAGAGCGAACAATGTGGATGTGACCTTGGATTGACATTGCGATCCCCTCCGCGTGAAGGGGTGATCTGAGTCTCAGAGCGAGGACGGAATGAGACCATCCCTTGCTACCTGCCTTGTTCAATTCATTTTCACTGGCGCTCTGATTTCGTTTCCACTTTCGGCCAAAACTAGTCAATGTAAAGGGATTCTCATGGTTTTATTGTTTTTAGGATACCTACACTAATATGGTCTGTACCTTGTTTGGTCAAAAACTCAATTAATTGAAGATAATTAATTAATAATTATTTAATTAATTATTTTACTTCAAATGTCCCATGATACCGGCGTAGTAAACTCTGAAAGAAAAACAAAATCATTTTGGTTTATTATCTTTGATAACGAACCATTGGAATCGCCCACAGAAAAAAAAAATTTGTAACCCCCCTCAAAATTTGTTTGTTTACGTTTCAAGATACGTAGATTCAGAAAATCGAATAAAAAACTCTGCAAATTCTTGACACAACGGTTTATTATCTTCCTTGTGCAGATCACCCTTCTGTCTATACCAGACTATGTTGCAAATCGGCACCATACCATATTCTCACCGTACTCATTCCATACCACGAATTTCATTCCTATCATACCATACCGTACTATACCAAATCATACAGACAATATTATACCATACCATACTCATACCATGTCATAAAAACCGAGTGAATATTGAAATGTGGTCTATCCCCGACTCACGGTTAAAATTTCTAGACTGTAGTTTACCGGGAAGATGAAAAAAGGTAGTTTTATTCTGGGCGTCTGGAGGTTGGGTCACATAACGGCCGTTTTCGACGCGAAAGTTTAGTGT
>CAWUBA010000001.1:0-36836 GCA_963920205.1 Stenodema calcarata
ACTCTTGTTGTCCCCTCTACATCCACTTCGTATACCCCAACATTAGTTCTGCATATGAACGTCTTCTGGAATGTCACTAAGCGGCCTTCAGCCGAAATCAAATTGAAAAATTTAAATCTTTTGTCAAATCCAGCCCGTCCTGTTGTACCGCCTACCGATGTCATACTTCAATTAGCAACCCCTAGCATTTGGACTATAGTTCTGTATGTTTTAATATTGTTAATGATCGCTAACGCGGCCTATCGTTATGTCAAACACTCAAAAACACTAACTGTAAACCAGTAGGCAACTTTCTGAATTATATACTTTAATTGAACTTGTATCGAAATCATATTGTAGCGTATGCTGTGTTATGCTATGTTTTAGTTATGCTCTGTTATTATAACTTTAACATGTTATGCTATGTTTTATGTTATGCTATGTTATTATAACCGATGTTTTTTTGTCTCTGCGATATGCTTTATTGTTTATTATATTCTTGTGTTTTACGATCGTAATTATCTTTGTAATGACGGATTATTCTTTTATAAACTTTGTACACTTTTATAAACTTTGTAAACTTTTTCGATCTTCTAGTGAATATCGAAAAAGTCCTTATGGAAAGGAGGAGTTAAGTACATTCACGAATAGTACGGTAACGCTGATGTCAGCAACCGAGGGTATATAAGCGAGCTCCCTTCGGCTCCAGCTCAGTTCCGATCCATCCGTCACTCGTGTAGTTACTCCGTTTCAAAATCGTGTAAAACCAGGTAAAATAGGTAACTAGTAAACCAGGCAAGACTAGAACCACGTACACCAATTAATTCCATGCGTTGGAGAAGAACACCTCTCTATCGAATCAAACGCTTTACAAATATCCAGGCAGACAAGTATGGCCTTTGACTTTTCATCCTTAATTTTATATAGCTGGGACGTAAGATCAAAAAGAAAACTAGTAAACTTACCTTGGATTGAAGGACACACTCCATTGGAAGACAATAAGGATTGTGTGATTCAAGGGTGGATTAAGGAGGGTGTGGTTGAATTTGTTACTGACAAAGAGGTAACAAGATGTCATTTTCTGCCTCACAGACCAGTTTTTAAGGAAGGCAGCACCACACGAATCAGACCTGTGTTTGATGCCTCAAATTAAGACCACAATGGAAATTGTTTGAATCGTTCTTTGGAGAAAGGACCTAACCTAATCGAAATGATACCTACAATCCTGATGAATTTCAGAAAGGGCAGGATTGGAGTATCAGCAGATATTGAAAAGGCTTTTTTACAGGTCGGCCTGGTTACTAAGGATAGAGATTTTTTACGTTTCCTGTGGTGGCAGGATGGTAAAATATTTGTTTTACGGCACTGTAGGGTTGTGTTTGGAGTGTCTCCAAGCCCCTATCTACTAGGTGCAGTGTTACAGCATCTTTTGAGAAACACTGACCCTGAATTTGAGAACACTGCCCAGAGATTGAGAAAAGCTTTCTATGTTGACAACAGGCCTTTGACATACCTTTCAGATGACCCATCCAAACTAACTCCTCTCAAACCATCCCTGTTTCTTCAGACTCTTTCTAGCAATGGTATGGAAGACTTGGATCAAATTGATGGAACCAATATGGAGAAGAGATGGAATTTTCTACAGAAAGTTAGAGAGGGGCTATAGGCAAGATTCTGTAAAGAATATCTTGGAGTTCTGCGCTGCAGCAGGACGAAACGTACAGATTCACTAGAAATTGGAGATATTGTACTTGTTGGCAGTGACAACAAGCGTCGTCTCGATTGGTCACTCGCTAAAGTTATTGACTTATTCCCTGGACGAGATGGTGTTACAAGATTGGCGAAAATCAAGACCCAGAATGGAGAGATGCTCCGTCCACTACAGCGACTGTATCCATTGGAAATTCGAGATGGCATCCTGGACCAGCCTTCTGATGTGGAGACTCTTGCAGATGTGGGTGAGCAGCACCAACCAGCTGATCCTGAACTGGAAAATTCTTTTGGTTTGCAAGAGGATGTCCAGCCTGTGCAGACGCGTACTGGGCGTATTGTAAAGCCCAGAGACATTTTGGACTTATAGTTTGGGAACCTTCCAGATTCCCAAAGGTGGGAGGATGTTGAGAACGCCTAGACAACAAATAATGAATGACAACCACCACCTCTCGCTGTGTAACCTCCCCTGAGGCTATATAGTATTACTTGAACTCGTGTTTTTGAATTTGACTCTTTTCGTTCAATTGTTTCATCCGAATAAATTCAGTTTTATACCTTTTATGGTTGTCGCCTGTCATTTCAATTCAACCCGTAATAACAGTGGTAATAAATATATTCATTCATTCATTCAATCTAATAATCTGTTCCATAATATGCAGTTTGGTTTCCAAAGTGACAGGTCGACAGGACACGCGGGTTTGGCGTTTTCAAATTTTATTGTGGATTCTTTCTTGAGAAATGAGTATGCCTCAGCAATATTCGTGGACGTGGCAAGAGCATTTGATTGCGTCTCACACAAATTGATGGTCGAAAAACTTGGCAAATACAATTGTTCTCAGGGGTCGTTGGAACTTATGGCATCGTACCTCAGTGGCAGGCAGCAGGCTGTTCGTGTTCATGGTGAACTATCCTCATTTGTTAATGTTGACCTTGGTGTACCCCAAGGTTCAGTTTTGGGCCCTGTTCTCTTTTTAATATTTAGTAATGATCTTCCCCAAAGCGAGAATAATACGATTCTGTTTGCTGGATGGAGTTGCGTTGCAAAAGAAAGTCGCAGATTCCCTTGTTAGTGTTAAGAATTGGTTTGAAAAAAATAAACTTGTTAAGGTGAAGTGGGGCAAGTGCGTAGTGGAGCTACCTCAGCCATCAGATTGGGTTCAGAGAGCTGCCATCTGTGGGAAAGTTTGCGAAATAGCCTCCTCTTTTGAAGGCTGCACACTAGAGCGCGTTATGACCAAGTATAACCTGACAGGGAGGTTACAAACAACCACGTGTTGAATCTCCTCTCGTAGTGTAGTTTGTTGCTCCGCCTTCATCTTGGAACATCGAGGCCATCGCTGGATAATTTTCCATTTTTCCATGGTAAGTGCAAACTTTGATTGATATTCTTCACTTGTAGACCATGAGGGTTTGGATAAGTAATAAACATTGGGATTTAAGCCTACATCCGCACTTGCCCCTGACTTTTTGCTGGTAAGGGGCAAGTGCGGATGCAGGAGATGGGGCTAGTGCAGACTACTCCGCACTTTCCCCTTTAGTGAGCAAATGTTCGATGATCTGATGTCCTCTACATTGAGCATCACATAGGCCAAAAACTACCCAAGAAAGATTTCGTCAAAATAATCATTCAGATTTGGAAAGACTTGGACCCATCGGTAACTCAGGGTTTCGAATGCCTGGAATTCACCCTTTCTCCAGGGATGTATTCGCCGAGGAAGAGTATGACCCGAGTAGACTACGGCTGTGAAAGAATCCAGAAACAAGAACAGTGCCTCTCCCTCAAATCCGGACGACATCGTTCCTGCCGCCTTCAACCCACCAGAAACAAACTTCACTGGCAGATTTGAAGCAGCACCCGAAGGAGAACCATCACCACCTCTTCAGGATGTGTTTCTACATTCATCACAAGAAAATACTCCACGCAGCAGTGGACCTGCTACCTCCTTGACGGGAAATCCTGCTACCAGCAGCCAGGACGACAATTCTACATCGTCCAGAAAGTCTTTGACTGATTTGATTTTGGACACTATAAGGAGTCACCATACCAGCTCCCAAAAGAGAAAAACAAAAGTGGCACGCGGTTCTGAGGTGATAACCTCCGATGAAGTGCACGCCCGGCTTGTTAGTCAAAAAGAAGAGAAAGAAAAGCAAGCTAAACTGAAAGAGATGAAACGAAAAGAGAGAGAGGAGAAAAAAACTAAGACAAGCAAGGGAAAGAAAAAAGAGGAAAACATCAAACCAACAAGAAAAACATCAAATCAGCAAGATTTCGATTGCAGCTCTCCTGAATCTGATGAAGATGATCCTGACGAGCAATACAGCCTCCACGATTCTGACGGGGAAAACATGAGTGATTACGGTGAAAGGATGGAGGAGGAACAAGCTGAAGAGGATGTCCAGTTCAAGTCCACGGATGAAATAGGCCTTGGTGATTGGGCTCTCGTGAAATTCCTCGGCAAGAAGTCGATCAAACATTTTGTGGGAGAGGTGGTTTCATTTGAACGTGGAGACCCCTTAATTAAATATGTTAGGAAGCTCTCTGTCACGGAGGGAACGACAACATTCAGAGCTCCACCCAGGGACGACATCAGTGCGGTAGAAAGGACGGATATAATTCGTGTCCTTCCTAATCCTGAACGTGGGAGGCGAGGAGAGATTATTTTTCGCGTATCTTTCGATGGCTACAATGTTCAGTAACCAAGCAAAACCTTTGCAAAAGTGATCCTTTCTTTTAAATTGTTCCAGTACATCGATCTCTTTTACTTGAGTAAGTAGGTACTAGAGTTTCCTTTAATTTTATTTTTGATTAAGAATTCTTGTTACTATTTAGTTAATTTTTGCAATTTGTTGATCTCGCTTGAGTAAGACTTAATTTCCACCTAGAAGAGATTTTTTAATTTCATTTTCTCAATTGAACTTCGTTTCTACTTCTCATGTGTTACCTTCAGTTCATTTTAGTCGTCATTATTTAGTCATTATTTAGTCAATGGTGGGTTAAACGAGACCCTGAGCGATTCTCAAACTTATTTTGTAATAAAAATTAGGTACATTTATCGTTTTGAATCTTTTTTCTCGTTTTTTGGCCTACCCTGATCTCTGAGGTTCAAAAATCTATAATTCCGTCAATATTGGTCCAAATTCAAAATTTCAAAGAGCTACAGATTCTGCAGAAGTTGGGGTTTCACGCACTTGCCCCACAACGGCCGTTTCTAGTTCGATATATAAATAAGAGGCCTGTTACGCACTTGCCCCATTTTCCCGGGGCAAGTGCGTAGGAGAGACTCGGAAAAGTTTTTTGTTTCTGAAAAATTGGTAATTATTTTGTCGTCGTTCTTTAATAGATAGTGTGATAGAGGAGAGTGGTTGGAAACTTTTGCAAAAATCGGTATATTTCTATCGATTAATGGTACTTTTCTATTGCCACCACAAGTCAAATTTTTAATTTTTTGGTGCGCACTTACCCCACTTCACCTTATCAATGAGGAGAAAACTCAAAGGTAAGTTTTTGAGAAAATATTGAGCACAGCTCAAGGATACCTTTGGGCTGTCTAAATGGACTTGGGGGCTTCTGGTGAGGCTGAAGAGGACATGAGATGCTCAAGGAAGGCTTGGAATCATCTAAAAATTGCATAGTGGCATATGGATACGTCACAAATTAGCACAGGTATCCCTGGATAGTTAAGGAGGACTTGAGAAGGTGAAGGAAGGCTGGGGTTAGCTAGGCTGTTATAGGCTAGGTGGGTTTAGGGGGCTCCACCCCTTCAATTGGTTTTCCTACCTTCTCCCCCCCCCCCACCATTATCGAAATTTATGCTAATCTAATACCTAGCACTGTCCAATCACAATATAGTTCCGCCTATAGGAGTACCATGCGCTCTCAGCGGCCAAGATGACTCTGTACGAGGTGTCATGCAACTGACCCCATGTTTTCTAGAATCAATCATTCAGATTCAGTACTGTTCGTATCGAGAGTGGATTGAAAAACGAACGAAATGTAAATAATAAAACAGCGTATTTATTCACGTCAAAAAAATATTTACCAACAACCTGTTTTTCTGTTAACGAAGTACAATTAAAAAATATTTTCATGGACACATATCACAGATTACATAAAATACGATACATCCAGAGCAAATTCATAACATCTATAGAGTTTCGAACATTGACAACAAGTAGGTATAGAAAAATAAAGTTAACAACAAAAATTGTAGAAAACAAACTGACCCTTTTGACAAAAGTGGACTCCTTTCAAATGGAAGGTACTTGTGCATGAAAAACTCACCAAGAGAATTGCAGGAGAGATTATTCACACCCGAAAGATAATTAAATTCGAATGAAATGGTACATTTGTCTCGACGACACCAGCGAGATTAATGATCTCCAGAAGTTAGGAACCCTTAAGAATGGAATTAGGATGAATTGATTGAACTTTTCCCATTAATCGGTAACGTGCGACTCGAAAACAAAGTTGAATAATATTATATTACATTATATATTGAATTATATTATATTGTTTTTGAACATTCGACACGGGTAGGCACCTCATTCCGGAGGTTTCCTAAATTTTGGGGAGTATGAGTGTTTGAAACGGAACCAACAAGTGAAGAGATCGCTCTTCCGAATCCTACATGCTACCAGACCTCTTGTAAGAATTGTATAATCTAGAGAAGTTTAAGCGCCTGCTTTATGGTAAACAAACAAAATTAATTTGAACCATTTCGCAATGCAACGAGCCAACTCGAGTAAGCACAGAACTATACAGGCTGCTGCAGGAGTCTGTAGGATCGGTAGAAAGTCTTTTCACCCACCCAAAAGACTAAGTGTAGGAAACGACGACACTGAAAGACACAACAATTATTTTATTTATTATTATTTTATTATTATGGGAGGATAAACCGCTAGTAAACGGTGAAATCACAAGTTCTTTCAACAAATAGAAATAAAATAAAATTACAAGTAAATGCAACAGGAAGTTCAAGGGGAAGAGGTGGTCGAAGGGTCACAATTGCAGCAGAATTTGGAATCGATCAGTAAAAAGCTACTTTTTTTGTGGAAGTCAATCAAAAATCTTACGAAGAAGGCGATAAATTTGCTTTAGAGCGCAGCAAGTCAGATTAGCGACGATATTCATAATAGAATCGAATTAGTGGCAATTTAGAAATATTTTATATCGATTTACAACCAATGCAGGCAACGTAAACCATCAATAAAGCCGATGCGTGCTGAGGGAAAGCAATTTTCCCAACTGTTTCATTATCGTGAATAGTGGAGAGATGAATTTGTTGAGATGAAAAATGAATCACTTCTTGAAATTAGCAAGTATTGCAATATTGCAGAAAATGTTCACATTACATAACCGTTGTACAAAAATTAATAGAGAGACAGTCGTTTCCATTCGATATAAATACAATGTAGAAAACATCAGATCACTTAAAAGTAAACACTTAATTTGGCTTCTGGAAAAGGTAAACAAATTTTTTATTGGGTAAAAGACTGAGGAGAAACGACTGCTCCAGCTGATGAGGCGACGTCACGACAGAAGTGACGACTAATTATTATTTATTTATTTAAAGGTGGATTTTTAAAAGTTTAATTGCAGTCATGCGGAGTGGCTGAACGGAGCCATTTTTCATGGAATCGAATCGTTGAAAATGGGCGTTCGACTGGAAAATTATGGCAGAGAAATGTGGAAGTTACATGCAAAACATCAAAGAAAACTGAAGAGTAACCATCAGCTGCAGGAATAAAGACCAAAAGAACTCATTTCTAGCGAAGCGCTTCCAGAATCTTGTAAAATAGGTACTAGGTAAAATGCTCTAATAATCTAATATTATCTCAATAACTAGATGTTAAACAGGGTTAATAATAATCATGCTACCATTACCGCATAATGCGCTAAATAACGAGCTCATGGCTTGAAACAACCAAAACTTCAAGGTTTTAGGTTTTCTTATCAGAAGATAGTTCAAGTATCAAAAATCCCCAGTCATGCAGCATGACCATAAGAGCGAATTTTCGAAGGAATAATTGGTTTTATGTAAATGGTCTTCATTAAAGAACATGATGTCCATGAAGAACATCTCAAGTAACAACCACGTTTCTTCATCTTCTAAGTGCTCCAGTTTGAGAGCGGAATAAGATATAGCAATTCTGACTTCACCATCTTATTCAGCATGTAAAAACCTTGAAAATGAGGTGTCACTTGACAGACCGTTTCATTTTTGGAATTTATGGGTGACACCCCCCCCCCCCCATCAGCAAAACCCCCCTCAGCTTTTGGACATTACAACGCTGAACACGACGGAGAAGTCAGAATTGCGATATCGCATTCCGTCATCAGATTAGAGCAGATTAACAATGAAGAACGTATTCTTCATCTTCAAAGTACTCAAGTTAGCGAAGAAATTAGATATCGCAATTCTGACTTTACGATCGTATTTAGCGTGTAAAAACCTTTAAAATGAGGTGTCACTTAACAGACTTTCATTTTTTCGGACGCTGTAACGCGAACATTTCAGTAAGCTTTACAATTGGATATAATATATAATATAATATATTATATTAATAGTGTTTCTATCCTTCTTTTTGCTCCTCCAGTAAAATATTTATCCAGTATAACACCGCGAGTGTTTCCACAACCGAACATATATATATATAAATTACCTAAAGTACTACTGCTGAATTGTAACGCGTGATTCGATAACGTCGACTCAGCAGCGACGAACGTTATATAAGGAGCCTGCGCGCTCCAGACAGTTAGTCTTCGACTGTACTCGACTTGTTCCACATCAGTCCGTTCTTTCCTTGTACCTCCGTGTAATTGTGACTTTTGAAATAAACCTTTTTTAAAACTCTGCAAATTCTTGACACAACGGTTTATTATCTTCCTTGTGCAGATCACCCATCTGTCTATACCAGACTGTATTGCAAGTCGGCACCATACCATATTCTCACCGTACTCATACCATACCATACGAATTTCTTTCCTATCATACCAAACTGTATTATACCAAATCATACATACAATAATATACCATACCATACTCATACCATGTCATACAAACCGAGTGAATATTGAAATGTCATCCATTTCTGACCTATATTTAAAATTTCAAGTATCTAGCTCATCATCAAAATTTAATTTGTTTAAACAAATAGGTATTATTTAAACAATTTTACAGACAAGAAACCGAGTGAACATTGCATTGTGATCCAGTTCTGACCTATTTTTAAAATTTCAAGTCAATAGCTCATTATCAAAATTTAATTTGTATTATTACAAAAAGGTATTATTTAAACAATTTTACAGATGAGAAACCGAGTAAATATTGCAATGTGGTCTATCCCCGACTCACGGTTAAAATTTCTAGACTGTAGTTTACCGGGAAGATGAAAAAAGGTAGTTTTATTCTGGGCGTCTGGGGGTTGGGTCACATAACGGCCGTTTTCGACGCGAAAGTTTAGTGTTTTTCCTAGACCTTTGCGCGGTCACTGTGAACGAACGGCTGGTCGCACAAAAATCCGATTGGTCTTAAAAGATTCGTGATTTTTTGGGTCATTCAAAAGTGAACAAAACATTACACGGTTCAGTTAAATATTTGGAGATATGACATTGTCGAAATTTTAAATTTCGTTTTGAACCCCTTCCCCTTGACCTAGGGTTATGAAAAGTTTCGAGGATCATTGTGGGGCTGGTCCAAACCCAGAAACCAAATTTCGTAATTTTAGCTCAACGCTAACTGGGCAAAGTGGCGCGGACGGCGTACGGGGGACCGCGTACGGCGTACGGACGGATTTTTTTTTATTCGATTTTCTGAATCTACGTGTCTTGAAACGTAAACCAACAAATTTTGAGGGGGGGTTAAATTTTCGTTTAAATTCAACGTTACAGTTGAAATTAAAGCACGCATCGCCGCAGGAAGTAGATGTTTCTGGAGTGTCCAAAAAGCATTAAAATTCCGTGGCCTGTCAAGAAAAGCCAAGCTAACAATTTACCGGACCATAATAAGACCAGTTGTCACATACGGCAGTGAGACTTGGGTACTTACCCACAGTAGTGAACGGATGCTCAATTGCTGGGAGAGAAAAATACTTCGAAAAATTTTCGGTCCAGTGTGTGAAGGTGGAAGATGGAGAATTCGGCATAACAGTGAATTGAGGGCATTGTACGGAGAGCCAGACCTGGTGGCCTTCATAAGGAGAGGAAGGCTTAGGTGGCTCGGCCATGTGCAGCGTATGGAGGAAGATAGGCACCCCAAGAAGGCCATGAATGGAACGCCAGGTGGTAGAAGGATTAGAGGTAGGCCCCGACTACGTTGGATAGATGACGTCGAGGGGGATCTAAGCCAGCTCCAGATCCGAGGTTGGAGGAGAAGAGCATTAGATAGGAAGGACTGGAAGGACATAGTTGAGAAGGCCCTGGTCCTTCAAGGACCGTAGTGCCAAGAAAGAAGAAGAAGAAGAAGAAGGTTAAATTTTTTTTTTCTTTGGGCGATTCCAATGGTTCATTATCGAAGATAATAAACCAAAAGCGGTTCACGCGACGTTCTTAAATAATTTATATGAACTTGAATGAATGTACAGGAGGAAGAAAATTATAGCAAACAATTACGGAAATTTAGAAAAACTTGATGAACATGGAAAATTTTCTCACGTTTTTCTAAATTTTTGTGTTTGCTATAATTTTCATCCTTCTGTACATTCATTCAAGTTCATATTTCACGCGAGTGTCTTTAGTTTCACCAATCCTTCGTATATGTATTGCCAAATTTGTGTAAAAATTATAAGAAAACTAAAATTGAATATGAAAAATTAAAGGAGGTACTGGAAAAAGAAAACTGGGAAAGGGTTTATGGGGCACAATGTATTGATGAGGCGGCAATAGGTTTCCACGAAACGTTGTTAAAACACATTGATTCCTGTTCAAGGACGGATATTGTTCCAAAGAAGTTAGTGCCACTGAAGCCCTGGATTACGCAGGGACTCATGAAAAGCGTAAGAAAAAAAGAAGAGTTGTATAGAAAGCTTGGAAAATCACCGTTCGACGTTACTTTGAGGGAGAGATATAGGAAATATAAAAATAAGCTGGTAGATTTAATCCGAAAAACCAAAGACTCTTACTATTCTTGGAAATTAAAAGAGGCAGGAAATAATGTTCGAGCAACTTGGAAAGTCATAAATGAAGCGACAGGTAGAGGAAAAAAAGGTACAGAAATTAACAGTATACAAACAGATGGTCAAATTCTTGTGATGGATAGGGAGGGGAAAGAAATTACAAACATATTTAATAATCATTTTGCAACAATTGGCTCAAGACTGGCTGATAAGTCGGTTATAAATGAAAACCCGGTTATACCGGCTGGTGACCCTTCTTTTCCCTTTTGGATGGTAACTGAAGGAATGGTTGAAAAAATAATCTCAGGATTAAGAGGAGGGTCAAGCCCGGGTTTCGATAACATATCTGTCGAGACGATAAAAAAAGTCAAGGATTTCATTATCAAACCCTTAACCCACTTGATAAATACAAGTTGCGCGACTTCTAAATTCCCACTAATCTACAAAACTGCTGTAATAGTTCCTCTCTACAAGTCTGGTGACCCTCAAATGATCAATAACTACAGACCTATTTCTCTTTTATCAAATGTTGCCAAAATAATAGAGAAGGCAGTAAAATTGTATTTGGTTGAATATTTGAAAAATCACCTCTTAATAAATGAATACCAATTTGGATTTCAGCCTGGAAAAAGTACCTTAGATGCAGTATTAAGTATGGAAGAGAGCATTACGTTGGCCTTGGACGAAGGGAAAAAAGTTCTAGTGGTATATAAAGATATGACCAAAGCTTTTGACACCATTCCACATTCCAGTCTTATAGAAACTATGATTTCAATGAATTTTAATCCAAACTTTATCCGATGGACCAGAAGCTATTTGGCGGATAGGCAGCAGAAGGTCGGGATTGGTGATTGTTTGAGTGACCCATGTTCATTTCAATTTTCAGTGCCTCAAGGTACTGTCTTGTCACCTCTGTACTACATAATTTATAGTAATGGTATATTTTCAACAGATATTGATGGAAGAATAATAGGTTTCGCCGACGACACAGCCATGATAGTGACCGGTAACTCGTGGGAGGAAGTTAAATTTAAAACTGAAAAAAATCTCACTCAGGTCAATCAGTGGTTGAAAATCAAAAATCTGAAACTAAACCTTAACAAAACAAACTTCATGGCCTTCTCGTTTAAACCTGCATCGATCCCTGACCTGGGTCAAATAATTTGCCATACTTCAGCTTCGTGTCCGGGTAACTGCTCCTGTCCTATTATCAAACAGGTACAAGAGGTGAAATATTTGGGGGTGAAGATAGATCAGTGCCTCGGATGGGAAGCTCACATAGTGGAATTGACAAAAAAACTTAGGAAAATGATCCCATTGTGCCGTGAAGTGCGAAATTTTATGACTACGAATATTAAGAAAAATTTCTATCATGCTATGGTACAGGCACTTCTGATATATGCGATTCCGGCTTGGGGTTCGACCCATAAAACAAAACTCCAGCCCCTTTTCATAGTCCAGAAATCATTGATAAAAATTCTATTGAGGAAACCAATTAGATACCCTACAGATAAATTATTCGATGAAATTGCGGTGTTACGTTTATCTGAACTTGCAGAGAAAATTACATTGGTCTATATTTATAAAAAGTATTTAGAGGGTAAGATTGAGAGGGTAGAGTTGGGCACGAGGAGCGCAGATAAGATCACCCTGAGGGCATTAAAAGTTAAAACTGCAGCTGCGCAGAGACTCTATCTCTGTAATGGAGTGGGGCTTTTCAACAAACTGCCTGGATTTGTTACTGCTGGTCTTTCACTTGCAAAATTTAAACAAAAAATAAAAGAGTACTTCAAAAAGAGAAGTAGAGATAAATGATTGGGCAGTGTGGTGGCTTGGGAAAATGGTCGATATATGTCTTAAGTGTAAACTTTGTGCATCTATTTAAAATTAAAATAAATAATAGGAACATGTTACAAATTAAGTTGAAGAAATTAAATTAAGTAAGATTTGTAAAAATTGTATAGTCTAAACCGTAAGTTTATTAAAGGCGAGGACAGAATAATCTAAACGTGATGATGTTGTTTAACTGGTTCGGTGCAGCTCCAGTTCCCGGCACAAGTATTTACTTATTGGGAACTGAAGCATTTTTGAATATTACGCTATAATATTTTGTAAATAATTATTTTCCTCAATAAATGCAATAAAAAAAAAAAAAAAAAAACTGACATTCAAAAAAAAAAAATATATATATATATATATACAGGGTGTATCAGATAAGGTGCGCAGTACTTCACCCACGTATTCTACAACCTATTTCCAACAAAAAGTGCCTCTTAGCAATTTTTTTTATCTCGCTTAGTTTTTGAGTTATTTCACTTCTAAGATTTTTTTCGTGTTTTCGACCTTGTCTCAGCAAAACGGCTATAACTCACTTACAGTATTATGTAAAGTAAAAGTTGAGGATTCCGTTGGAAAGTTTGTTAAATTTCCTATCTTTAAAGCGCCAAACCAATTGCTCCTGTAGCTTAAAAAATGCACCAAAAGGTCAGCTTTCGAATGGTATATAAAAAAAAAATGTTACTATTTTATTTGGTCGAGAAAACCTCGTTTGAATGCAAAAAACAGCGAAGTAAGTCGAGGTTTTTGACGCTTGGTAATGGGTTTCAAATAAATAGGCATTTTTACGAACAAAATTAATCTGTTTTATCTTCTAAGGTGTAGTTTTAAATTTGTGCAAGCATGTTCTAATACGTAATTACAGTAAATGTTCAAAAAGGCCTCCATTTTGTTGAATGCACAAATGTGTCCTTTTGCACATTGCATCAACAGCACTTCGAAGCTCTCTTCGGTTTGGTTTCATTTGATCACCGCAATCCATTATTCTTTGGATGAGATGATCTCTCGACTCAATCCTGACTTCGTACACTTTAGGTTTGAGATTCCCCCAGAGGTAATAGTCCATCGGAGTGAGAACAGGACTGCGCGGGGGCCAAAGGGTACAATTTTGTGAATGGTACCAAGCAGAATTCCCATGACGCGGTGACAGAGTGATGTGGACTGATGAGGCCACATTTACACGGGCTGGGATGTTCAATCACCGCAACAGCCACATTTGGGCCGAAGAAAATCCTCATGGGACCCATGTGTCCCATTACCAATATGATTTTCGGGCAAACGTGTGGGCTGGAATGACCCGAAATCGTATGTTAGGTCCTGTTTTGCTGCCTGGCCGGTTAAACGGCAATTCTTTTCGTAACGTGAGTAAAGACTGTTTCCCATACTTTCTCTTTATCATACTCTCTGTCAAATATCATGTTCTGAACCGATCAAGCTAATAAAACCACACTTAATTCTTGAAGTTGCTAGAAAATGAAGTGTCAGAATTCCTCGATGATATGCCTCTGGTGGAGAGAATGAATCTCTGGTTTCAAATGGACGGGTGTCAGGAACTCGAGCAGTACCTAAGGGAATGGATCAACACCAACTTTGAAAACAGGCTAGAAACTGAAACCTCCTGTTCATCATCAGCACATTAAAAGAAAAAGAATTCCTCACTCAACATAAGGAAAAATACGTTGAACAATTTTTTTAAAGTATTCATTTAACTTTCAAATTTCTCATAGGTGGATCGGTCAGTATGGACCCGTCCAGTGGCCCTCGCGCAATCCTGTTCTCACTCCGATGGACTATTACCTCTGGGGGAATCTCAAACCAAAAGTGTACGAAGTCAGGATTGAGTCGAGAGATCATCTCATCCAAAGAATAATGGATTGCGGTGATCAAATGAAACCAAACCGAAGAGAGCTTCGAAGTGCTGTTGATGCAATGTGCAAAAGGACACATTTGTGCATTCAACAAAATGGAGGCCTTTTTGAACATTTACTGTAATTACGTATTAGAACATGCTTGCACAAATTTAAAACTACACCTTAGAAGATAAAACAGATTAATTTTGTTCGTAAAAATGCCTACTTATTTGAAACCCATTACCAAGCGTCAAAAACCTCGACTTACTTCGCTGTTTTTTACATTCAAACGAGGTTTTCTCGACCAAATAAAATAGTAACATTTTTTTTTTATATACCATTCGAAAGCTGACCTTTTGGTGCATTTTTTAAGCTACAGGCACCTGATCAAATGCAGATTAGAGTGGAGTAATGAACGTTTTAAAAACCTTCTTTTTTCCAATTTTCTTGAAATTTGCTTTGTAGAGTGATTTTAAAAATCACTCTACAAAGCAAATTGATATTATGAGCAATTGGTTTGGCGCTTTAAAGATAGGAAATTTAACAAACTTTCCAACGGAATCCTCAACTTTTACTTTACATAATGCTGTAAGTGAGTTATAGCCGTTTTGCTGAGACAAGGTCGAAAACACGAAAAAATCTTAGAAGTGAAATAACTCAAAAACTAAGCGAGATAAAAAAATTGCTAAGAGGCACTTTTTGTTGGAAATTGGTTGTAGAATACGTGGGTGAAGTACTGCGCACCTTATCTGATACACCCTGTATATAATTTTCAATTCAGGATGATCTGAAACGGATTTTGGTATGAAAATTTTTCGAAAATTCAAGTTTTAAAAATTATGGACCGAGAACAACAGCTACATTTTCTTCGAAAATTCGCTAAAAGGTTGGAAAGGGATATTAGCACCCAATCTCACTAATATTAAAGTTTTTAAGAGGGGCAAGACGGTACAAAACCATAGACAACAGGACTGACTATTTCTGACCACCAATTGATATGTAGGCCATAAAACGCCACTGCCTCTTAACAATAAAGTCAAAGTCGTCGATAAAGTCGTAACTAAAATATCCCACTTTCGTAAAGTAAGACAACTTTAGGCCACTCACGGTTTTGATAAATAATATGTACTTACATATTATGCTCTTTAGCGACTGTAACTCAAAATTTTGAGTTCTGAAAAAATCCGGAGGTAGCAGGATGAAAGGTTCTCACTGCTGGTATAAAGTTGCTATTCGTTATCAGTGTTTTTCTGTGATTCTTTTTTATCGTGTACGTCTCCTTGAGTACCCCTATTTGGAAGAGTATTGGATACGTAACAAATTTTGTCTCCATATCTTGCCGATTAACACCTCAGTTGATTAATTTTTCAACGCTGAACATGGTGAAGTCAGAATTGCGATATCTCATTCCTTAACAGATTAGAGCAGATGTTCCGTTAAGTAACAACCACGTTTCTTCACCTTCAAATTGCTCCAGTTTGATAACGGAATAAGATATCGCAATTCTGAGTCCACCATCGTGTTCGGCGTGAAAACGCCTATAATATATACACTATATACCTATAATATATACACACATATGATTTTTGGTGACTTCTGGCACTGAATTCAGAATGGTCTGGGACGGATTATTTTCGGAAATTCGAGATTTAAAAATTTTGGACCTAGAACCATAATATCTTCCATTTCTTCGAAAATTCGCTAAAAACCAAGGAGAAAATGAAATTAATTTTTTTCTTCAGGAAAAGCAATCAAATTTGCTTTGTGGTGTGCAAGGGAGAGGTGCGCCAGGGAAGGAGGTTCAACGTCAGTATAGGGGAAAAATGAGGGTAACCCTGGAGTGTACATCATTGGGCCAGAGAAAAAGAATAATATTATAAGAATTATTCTCCTGCTCTTCCTTTTTTTTGTCCTGGAATTTTTTCCCAAAGAGCAACTGATAGCTGCAATGTGTAAGCATATTATGTACAATTTCAACGATGTAAAAACATTATTTTGATTGGTATTAATGAAAAACCTTGAAAAGTGGCCAAAAGTTGTTATAGTTTAACTGTACCTCCACACAACCCGAAATGTTCCATAGGATCACTTACCAAGCGATTCATCTCGCCAACTCTAGAGCCCAATACTGCCCCGTTAAGGAAAAATGCCTCAACTCTAAATAATCGATTTTTCAGAAATCAGCTTCAAAGTTTCCCAGTGAAAACTTCCCTTTTGTTCACTGCAAAACAATCCTTCAACCCCATTTTCTGGTAGGACAACGATTGTTGTCCAGTTAAATCGATGGGTGTGCAGGATCCCTCAAATAAAAGTTTTTCTTATCTATTTACATTTGAGGCGATTATCGATCATTTCTGGCTGGTTTTTAGAATGTTTGTTAAATTAAGCCACCTCAAATCGAGTTAAGGCATTTCACCTTCACAAATAGAGGGGGGTTTTTGGAAGGATTTGGATGAAAAACAGCTCAACTGGTCACCAACATGCTGAAATCACTTACTATAAGTCGCTTTCATTATTACATACGTAAAACGCCATCCAGGCGTCATTTGAAACCCCTCAACCCATCATCATGTTAAAACGCCTCAACTCAGTTTTCAGCGAGTTGAGGCTTTTTCCCTAAACAAATAAAAGCATGCTAGTTAAGGTGTTTCAAACAAAGCGTTGAGGTAGTTCTACGCAAAAAATATGCAGTTGAGGTTTTTCCCCCAACATCAAGCTTATTTAAGATTTCACCCCTATTAATTTTAACCCCTTCCTGGTCGAATTTTGAAATGTCTACTTGACCATTAGAATGGTGAGGTTGATTTAAGGAGGGGTACGTAAAAATCCCATTTTCGAACATTTTGGAGTTTTTCATTAACAGGGCAGAATACTTGCACTTATATTTGGGACAGTTTAAACAAATACCTACATCAACACGGTATTCAATCAAAACTTTAATAATCCAGCGAGCGCAAATACTCGTAGTTGAAGGAAACAACGGACTTACGACTTTGGACCATAACTTTGTAACGACACGCAAGGCTCTCACTGTATAAATTACTCGTGTGATTCACTATTAAAAATCGAAATGTCAACCTTCAATGCAACAGTGACACCGAGTTTGGAAATCTAATGTTTTACTGATCAGACACAGAGATCCTTGTATGAAGTTTCTAAATTCTAATATTATATTAAGATTCATAATTTATTCAATTAATATTGTAATAAAACAAACTAATACATTGAGTGAGTAAAACGTGTAACTAAACCTTGACAACGTATGAATTTGGAGAAACAATTGAGTTTCGACGTTTCATTTTAAGATATAAAACAAAAAATCCAAGCACGATAATGTGAAATTTGTGAAAAAACTACTATTGTCAAGGGGCATAGTTTTGTTTAAAGTAGGTATATCACAAGTTTGTTTTCTGCTCTTAAATTCTACCATTTCCCCAGTGCTCGCTCAGGTGAAACACACTGTATCAACATAATGTTGTATCCCAATTTATCTTTTTGAGATTTTTATACTTTTATAATAGTAAAAATGTTATTGAAAAATTCAAAGATGCCAATAAGAAAAGGCATAATTATCACATTCATAAAGTATTCGAAGGGAGGGTTTCCTATCTTACTTTCGTTTGGCATTCTGGTAACATCTAATCTCTCAATTTTGACTAAGGAACAGGCGTTGTTACAGCGCGGTGAGCTTCGGTGGTTGTATATTGACGATGAGTCATTTAGACTCCAATATACGGACGTGCGATGAATGCGATGGATCCAGAGTGCGGAGTGTTTCAGTACGGCATTTCTCTGCTCATCAGGGGGATGACCAAGTCGTCCATATTCGGCATGACGATGACTTTCTGTGGAGAAATGAAGCAATGATGCAAAGGTTTGGTTGAAATGAATCGTCTAGATTAAGACACCATTACAAATGCCACACGTATAAATACTTACAAATTTGTAAGTCTCATACACATATGTACGGTAGGTGGGGGCAAGTATACGCACATTTAGCATGAAGGACTGCAGAAGGTTCATAAAACAACTTAAACTTAAGGTTCATAAAACAACTGTAATTTGAAATTTTTACGGTTGTTGGGCAATGTACTGACCTGCCAAATGAATTTTTTTAAATAATCTAAATCTTCAATTGTTTTTAGAAATCAAAATTTTCCGTAGGTGTACCAATGAGTAGTGGGGGAAAAATAAATAAAAAACATAGTTACCCAATGTTTGAAGATAAAATAAAAAAATAAGGACATACTTTATTATGTGCACAATATACATTATATCACCATGTAGGAAGAAAATAAGACCATAAAAAACATTTTTTTAAATCTTAATACCTACCTACTGAAAATTTAATTTTCAGTGCAATAATCCACTGTAGAAATGTAGATCATCCTGAATCCAACTGCATCTCTGAATCTACTCGAGCTGGCGTTCATAGGTTTTTAACGTTTTTATAAAGTGTCATTAAAATGTCATCCATTTGAAAAGCCCCTTCTTCTGTTGTACCAATAAACTTGAATGTTTGAGGGATCCTTTTTAAAAAAAACTGTCCTTCATATCCTGCCTTGTTGACCTCCGTGATTTTAGCAACATAAAGTTTGCATGAGGAAGCCTCTGGAAATACTTAGGCCATAACCAAATCCCTTTTTTCTACAAATAATACAGAATCTGCATTATGGGGGGGGGGGGGGTGATTGTGATCGCGTCCGAGATTTTCTCACGTGCCCCCTGGATATCCTTTCTGTAGACAGGAGAACCAAACGATCACTACTTTCGCCAAAAGCTTCGCTGCCCTCAAGAAGCTACACAATGAAGCGGAACAAGACCGCTGGCAATGTAAACCGCCTTTCTAAAGGCGATAACAACCCAGCATTTCGGGTTGCTTTCTGGAATGCTGGAGGCTTGACGCAGGTAAAATTTTCGGAATTGAAACTTTTTATCACCAAACTTGACTTGGACGCATACGGAATCGTAGAAGCTGGAGCTGCTGCTGACCATGAGGACTTGTACCAATGTCAGGGGTACCGTACATATAGCTTACCAAGAGCTAGGCAACTTGCTTCTGGGATCCTTGTGGGAGTGAGAAGCACGATGACATCAAAAATGACCATAAAGAAGGAAATGGTGGCATCAGATCGACTGGAAGCTTTGGAGCTGCAATTATGGAACAAGAAAACTCACGGCCGGTTTTTCTTCATGTATAACCCCCCAAGAAATAAGCCAGACCTCGCATGGCTGGAAGCAATCTGGGATAGATCGAGCGTTGCGATCGGGGATTTCAATGCACACTCGAGACGTTGGGGATACGCAACTAATGATGCCCTTGGCAACATCATGGAGGATTTCCAACCCTGCCGACTTCATCGAAAACGAATCTGCTGCTCCAACCTTCCTCTCTTACTCTGGAGGGCTGTCTCACCCCGATTTGGTTCTTGCCCACATCAGCCTCACGCCTCTGATTTCTCACAGGCTGGCCGACGCACCTGGTGGAGCTGGACACAAAATCCTGTACGTGGAGGTAAGCTCTGGCATGAAGGAAACTCGACCAGCATTATGGCCAAGATGGAACCTGAAAAAGGCGGATTGGAGGAAGTACAAGGAGCAATCTAACGACACCTTAGCCTCAGTGGAGTACCGTGGGAGTATTGACAAGCGCTGGAAAATCTTTCGAACAAAAGTCCTCGAACTGGCACTGAAGCATGTTCCTCGAGGTGCAAGAAAAAGATACAAGCCTTTCTGGACTCCACTTTTGACAAAGCTGAGGCGAGAGAAGTGCAGAGCTCGAGTTGACGCGGAGAGTGGTGATCCTGAGGCGATGGCAGTTCTGGGTCGCAAAACCAAGGAGCTTACCAAGGCAATAAATGAAGCCAAAAGAAAAAAAAAAAAAGCCACTTGGGGTGCCTCTCAGGACATTCTCAGGATGACCTACACCACCTAAGGCCTGCAATCTTGTACGGCTGCGAGACAACAGTCACGGCGTCAGCAACTGCTCGGGACAAGCTCGAGCTTGTCCAAAATGTGGCATTGAGAAGTATTACTGGGGCGGCGAAGTCAACCCCAATTGAAGCAATGCAATCCCAGACTGGGATAGAACCCATCAATGCTAGGGTGGATGCTGCAGCTATGACATTGAGTGAGAAGCTGAAGAGAATTGGTGTTCCCTACTGGAGGAACTACACGCCGCCACAGGCCTGTCTTGTGTCACAGCTCAATTTCTCCTATGTAGTTGGGAATAAGGCAAGGGAATTGAACCTAGATTTAGGAGTCCCAGAGCCATTCCCGCGGGACTGCAGCTACTCCCCCTTCTCGTACGATCTTGACCTGATTGGGAACATTTCAAAAAGCGCCTTACCGATTGAATTGAGAACAGCCGCCATAATGACCATACAGGAACGTTACCCCACAAAAGAGTGGTTACATGTATACACTGATGGGTCCGCCGATGGAGCCGTGAGGAATGGGGGAGCTGGCATCTACTCATCAATGTTTGAGATCAGCGAGCCTGTTGGGTCGCATGCCTCTAACTTTGACGGAGAGGTCGTTGCCATACGGCTTGCCTTGGTAGAGGTGGAGAAAAGAAGGTTGGAGCGGGTGGTGATATTTGTGGACTCCCAGGCCGCCATACTTGCACTTGGAACCTTGCAGCCCTCAATAAGATCGCAGGCGACAAAAGACACAATGCAGTCGCTGCAGTCAGTGCGGGAGTATGGTGGTGTTTGTCATCTCCAGTGGATACCAAGCCATTGTGGTGTTGGTGGGAACGAAAAAGCAGACCGGCTAGCAAAAGAAGGTGCCAGAAAAGTACAGCCTGATCCTCCTAGAACTTTTCACGCAGTCAGACGGGAGATAGCAGCCGCCATAAAACGTCGCAATAAACAAAAAATGGAAGCGGCGAGCGATGGGAAGGACTGGGAGGCACTTGCAACAGAGGAAGAGCATATTTCTTCTCTTCTCCCACGGCGAATGTTGGTAGCCCTGTTTAGGATGATCACCGGCCACGACTACCTACAAAAGCACCTGCACAGGATAGGAGTAGTCGACTCGCCAATATGTCCTTTGTGCAGCATAGGAGACATGGACGCCCGCCATATCATGGAGTGCCCTGCACTGGAAGGGATAAGCGGGGAATCCCCAGAAGAAACGGCGACTGAAAGGTATTGGGCAGCGAGACGTCTGATGAACGAGACGGGCGTAGGATAAAAAAAAAAAAAAAAAAAAAAAGCATTATGGAACATCTGATGTTCCACTTTTATCTATCACTGACGAATGATTCAAGTTGCATGAGTTCTTTGCTCATCAGACGAAATATCAGAGAAAGCCAGCCTTTTTCCCCCTGAGGATTTATTTCTTTGGACCCAAGCCTTTCTCCTCTTGTTTTTGGCAGCTTCCTACTGACTGCAGGTGAGTTGATTTCAAACCCTTCGTGTACTGTTTCCATAGTTTTTGGATTAGGAATGATGTCAGAAGAAGTATTAAATACTATTAAATTAGAAATTGTCTTATATTTGCTAATGCAGCTACTGGTAGGATTCTGGTGGAATTCTTCTATCTGTTCCTTAACTGCATGTTCAGCAAAATCAGAGGTAGACAGGAAAATTACAAAATAATTCTACGGTGGAAGAAAAAAAAAAACTACAATGGTAGGTAGGTACAGGGTGGGCCACGGGAACTGGACTATTTTGAAATGAGCAGTACGCATTCAATTTTTGTGTTACAAGCATTTTATTTTCACCAAAAAGAAGCTTAAATTATGCAATTTTAAGTGTGGTAAATCACATCGTTCATATGCCGACCATCTTGTTCAAAACAAGATGCAAGACGGCTAAGAAAGTTCTGATGCACTCTCTGCAACAAGTCTTCGTCAATCGATTGAATTTCGCGGCGAATTGACGTCTTGAGCTCTTCAAGTGTTCTCGGCTTGTTTGCATAGACATTACTCTTCAGATGGCCCCAAAGGAAAAAGTCACAAGAAGTTAGATCTGGCGACCTAGGGGGCCATGGGATATCGCCGAACCGAGAAATGACATGCCCTGGGAACATTTCTCGAACAACCTGCATTGTGTTTCGAGCGGTATGTGCTGTGGCTCCATCTTGTTGAAAGTAAATACGTTGTGGAGGATACCGTCTTCTTAATCTTTGCAGTTGGGGTTTCAAGAAGGTATTCAACGTAAGGATGTAGCGATCTGAATTGACTGTTACAGTGTTCCCACCTTCCTCAAAAAATACGGACCAATAACGCCAACTTTTGAAACAGCACACCAAACTGTTACTTTTGATGAGTGCAAAGGCCGTTCATGAAGAGCCTGAGGGTTAACTGCAGCCCAGTAACGACAATTTTGTCGATTGACGAAGCCATTTAAGTGGAAATGAGCTTCACCGCTCATAACAATAATAGCATTTTCATTTGTCTCCAGCAGATCAAGCATAGTCTCCGAGAAAGCTCTCCTTTGTGCATAGTCATTTGGTTGCAACTGTTGAACAAGTGCAAGCTTATAAGGGTGAAACCTTAGATCGCGACTCAAAATACGCCTCACTGTCGTTCGAGGAATGCGTAGATTTTGAGCATGTCTGCGAGTTGATCGCCCTGGGCTCCCTACAAATGCCTGCTCACTCTCTCTACATTTTCCGGAGTCCGAGAAGTTCGTGTACGGCCAGGTGGCTTTACCTTATGTAAAGTTCCCTTTGTTCTTGCATTGTTCACCCACCTCAAGATCGTATTGCGATTTGGTATAGTGCCATGACGCCCGATGTTGAAGTGCCGTCTGAACTCTCGCTGGTCCATTACAACTGATTCGCCATTACGCACAAAACTTTCATAAATAAAAACGCGGTGCACCAACTGCCACTCAGCCATGGTGAACACTAAACGGCACAACCACAGGGTTGGAATGAGACCTCCCCCACCTTTCTACCTCCTCCTCTTGCCGAGTACTGTCCACTTCAAAAACGTCCGGTTCCCGTGGCCCACCCTGTATATTGTTATAAGGGGCAAGTGTACGCTTTTACGTGGATGTGTATACTTACCCCTTGAAATTTGCGTACAGTTGCCCCATTATCTGTTTCTTCACTTGTTTATTTACTCCAAACATATGCATTTTTTCTGGGGGCTAATTAGGTCTTCTAATAAAGACTACAAATATAAGGAGTTGAAAAATATTAACAAAGAGATTCCATTTCAAATAGCATGCTAAAATTCAGAGTCCGAAGTTGTTCAAAAAACGACAGTAGATGTGAGAAAATCAGAACTTGCCTCATCATATCACTACAAATGACGGACTAGGCTGAGGCTTTGTGTTTACACATTTGAAAGGGTTGCCCATCAGGTCAATGCTGCATAAATATTTGGCGCCAAGATTTGAATTTGCGTACACTTGCCCCCATCTAACCTAAGCTAGCGGTTTTGAGACTTGCGTACCTCCTAAATAGGGTCGACGTAGATGTACCTATTGTACTTATATTTCCCCCCAGTAGCGTCCGAGACACCGTTAAGTGAACATTGAGGAGTGTCTTATCACAATTATAGTTATTGTCGTTATCACTTGTCTATCGCTTTTGCTCTCCGCTTCGTGCGTGTTTGCGTGCGGCTTAGGATCGTGTGACTTTGGATCTTTGCATCGGCCGAACATCTCGAGATGGGAGAAAACACTGCAGGTACACCCAGTTCAAGTAAGCGTCCTCGCATATACCCGCCTCCTAATATAACATTCATCCCACCAAATCCTTTCGCTCCATTAGCTGATCTAAATAGAACCCAATCGGCAGCTATGGAACAAGAAACCCATTCCATTGAAAAATGCCCTCCCTTTATAATATACATAATATGTATATTATACACATTATACATAATATTATTATGTACACATATACACACATATACAAATATACATAATATATTATTATGTACATTATTATTATTACATTAATATTACATTATTATAATACATTATAATACATTAATACATTATTATTACATTAATATTATTATGTACACATATACATAATATTATTATGTATACCATGTAGCAAATATCAACAGATTTGTCACAGAAATAAAAGCCCTAACTCCTGGGAAATTTACGTACAAAACAGTTGGAAATTCAGTTAAAGTTAATGTCGAGACTATAGATGGATACAGATTTATTACTAAGAACCTAGAAACTAGCAAAGCAGAATACCACACTTATCAACTAAAAGACAGCCGCAACTTTCGTATTGTCATTCGTGGGTTACACCACACTACTGATCCCAACTCGATATTTAACGAACTTAAACATGATCACGGTTTCGAGCCTGTTCAAGCAATTCCAGCGCTTCACCCTGCAACTAAAGCTCCGATGCCTATATTCTTCGTTGACCTCAAACCAAACGCAAAAAACGCTGAGGTTTATAACATCAACAGACTGGGTAATGCTATAATCAAGATCGAACCTCCCAAACCTAAGCGATCGGTAATTCAGTGCACAAAGTGTCAAGCATATTGGCATTCTAAAAACTATTGCTTCCGTAATCCACAATGCGTCAAATGCGACGGCCAGCACAGTACGGAATCATGCCCAAAACAGGGAAACCTACCCCCAATATGCACGAATTGCAAAGGCAATCATACCGCGAACTACAAGGGATGCCCCATACACGTAAACCTACAAAAACTCCGAAACAATACTCAACCCTACACCCCTCCACTGCCGAAATCTGCATTCCCCCCACTCCGTCGTTCTCCTATCCAGGCTCCAATAAGCATGGCACCTTCACACCAAACGTACTCACAAATTACAACACTACAAGACCCAGCCGAAAAAAGCAACCATGACCCAGCAATCTCGCAGTTATACAAGAAAATAGACCAACTTATCGATCTTCTCCAACCAATGATTAGCTTGTTCACCCAAATTCTACCAAAACTCATAAAATGACTACCTCCAGCAACAATAGTCTAATAGTAGTCACTTGGAACAGCCAGAGTTTAAATAATAAATTCCACGAGCTAAAACATTTCTTGAAATCAAATGATGTCGATGTAGCTTTACTTACGGAAACCAAACTAGCCCCACATATCCATTTCTCCATACCACAATATAGAATATATAGGGCTGACCATCCTTCAGGATCCCGCCAAGGAGGTTCAGTCATACTCGTGAAACAATGCATTGCGCATGTCGAATTGCTACCAGTCTGTGAAGACAAGTAGCGAGAATAGCATTGAAAATCAATGGAACTGTATACACAATTGGCTCAATATATTCAGTTCCTGATCGAGGGAATCATCGCTTGCGAAATTCCACCATTTTGGGAATAGTTCATGAAATGGGGCAGAAGTTCCTCCTCGGTGGGGACTTCAACGCAAAACACCCGCGTTGGGCATCTGCTACAACAAATCCGAGAGGTCGACTACTACATGATGCCGTATCCCGACTTGGTCTTGAGGTATTCCATCCTATTGAACCAACGCACTACCCAATGAACCCCAACCACACCCCGGATATTTTAGACATATTTCTTGGCAAAAACCTGGGTATAATTATATCCAATGCCCAGGTACTCCATTCTCTATCTTCAGACCACTATCCAGTGACGATAAATCTCAACGGAACCCCGAACTGCAATTATTCAAACAAACTAGTCCAATACCCTTTCAACTGGAAACTGTACTCTGATACACTAGTAACTTCGTCAAACCCATCAGTGCCACTAAAGACCCCTAGGGACATAGATGTAGCTACCACCACGTTAACCAACAACATACATCACGCAGCAAACGTTGCGAGCTCGTCGTCACATCAAATAACACACAGGTTATACCCACACACACCTCCACATATACGTGATCTTGTGAGAATCAAGCAAGCTCGAAGATTATGGGAACAAACCAAATACCCACCACATAAAAGTGCGTATAACAGAGCAACAAGTGACCTAAGAGCTGCTCTATCAGAACTACAATCCTTGGAAAAGAGAAACTCCCTCATGTCTTTAGACAGCCAGGACGGCTCACTGTGGCGCAAAGCGAAATCAATGACCAAGCAGTTTGAAAGAATACCACCACTGAAAAAAGGGAATAGGTGGGTATCGACACCTGATGAAAAATCAGAGCTATTCTCTGAACTACTAGTGGAGCAGTTCAGCCCGAATCCGAGCCAGTTACCAGATTTTCTCAACTATGTTCAAGAAGTGGTAGATCAACCCCTCGCCTTAACACCTTTTAAGGACTTCTTCACTCCCTATCAAGTCAAAAATGCAATTTCTAGGTCACCAACTAAGAAATCGCCTGGCGCCGACCGCATTACTCAACATCTTCTCAAAAACTTTCCACGTAAAACTCTAGTCCAACTCACGCAAATATACAATGCGATGCTCCGCATAACATACTCCCCGTCCCGATGGAAACATGCAGAAATAATCATGATCCGGAAACAGCAAAAACCAGCCAACGACCCTAAAAGTTACCGCCCTATCAGTCTCCTTCCCATCTTCTCGAAAATATTCGAAAGACTGATGCTGCCCAAACTACTACCATACCTGGCTCCTGCCATACCAGATTTCCAATTCGGATTCCGATCGCTACATTCATGCCAGAAACAACTCCACAGGGTTGTAGAAGAAATCCTGGGAACGTTTGAAAAACAAGAAGTCTGCCAAGGGCTGTTTCTCGACACAGAGAAAGCCTTTGATCGTGTTTGGCACCCTGGTCTGTTGTACAAAGTTAAACCGCTACTACCAGATACTTACTATAGATTAATACAATCGTTTGTCTCAAACCGTACGTTCCATGTAAAGTGCGACACTGCACAATCCTCGAGCAAATGTATTAGGGCATCGGTGCCCCAAGGGAGTGTCTGGGGACCTATATTGTACCTTATATACGTGAGTGACATACCCGTATCATCGAACACGACCTCCGCTATGTTCCTACGACGATCATGCCATCTTATCTCGCGACTCATCTGGTACGGTTGCATCAAATAATATCCAACTCCACTTAGATGAAATTCAACTATGGACGAAGGAATGGAGAATAGCCATAAACGACGCCAAATCATCAGCCACCACATTTACGCTGAAAAGGAACTTCCAGAGAGAACCGTTGACCCTTAACAACCAAATCCCAAGCGTCACAGCAGTCCGATACCTACAGCAACGCCTAACGCACTAGGATAAACCTCCTCAAACCCTTACTCCGACACACGTCACCTTTAACTCTGGACAACAAACGTTTGTTATATCTTACTTTAATAAGACCAATATGGCAATATGGCTGCTCTATCTGGGGTTCAGCTAGTAAGTCTCAAATAAAAAGGATTCAAACCCAACAAAACAGCGTTAAGGGTTATAACGGATGCGCCGTGGTTTGTGAGGAATGACGTTATCCACAGAGATCTTGAAATCCCCATAGTTGACGAAGTGATCAAATCCGCCTTCAACCGCCTACATGCCACACTACCCAACCACCCATCACCTACAATCTTTCAAAACCTACTGTCATTGTGGGGGGTGCACCAACCCAGACGTCTCAAAAGAAAAAGAGCACCCGACATATTGAACCCTGGTGATTAAAATCGTACCTGAATATTACTATTGTTACTATCTCGTCGAAATTCAAAATTATTTATAATTTATTGTTCTTCTTATTATAAGCGACTGATTATACGGACTGTCACTGGACAGTAACCCTAACACATGTGCCTTAGTACTCATGTACAAATAAAATTATTAATGTAATATTAGCCTAACATAGAGTATTGTAATACTCATAGTTGAACAAATAAATATTTAAAAAAAAAAAAAAAAAAAAAATCCCTACGACAAAAGCTACAATTGGTTACAGCTTGTTTAGGTATATAAAACGAAGATTCCAACTCGAAATTCGTACAGAGAAACAAAGGTTGCACAACCTGATTGAAGGCTTCCATGATATTAAAAGAAAAACTTGTTGTTTGTAGTATCTACAAGAGTATTTCTAAAATCTTGATGGGGAATAATCAATTTCGTAATTTGAACGCCCGTTGTGCATAAATTACAATAGAAGATTAACGTACCTGGAACTCGCTCCGCATGACTTTTTCAATCATATTACTAATATAATCAACATTAATGTTTCTAGCACCGACGATTGGCTTGCATTCCATGTGAATTTGTACATTGGGTTTGAAGCCATACCTGTGAAGAAAAAAAAAACAGAAGATGAATTGAGTGGAAGAATTGACTGGGAAGGTATCCGTAATCTAATACAATTCCATCATAATATTGAAGTGATCATCAACATCCAAGCGGCAGTTTTATCCAATAAATTAATGCTTAAGATAAATCAATTAAGATTTGATCTTAATAAATTGATGATTTGTTCTTTTCAGAGGAAATAAAACATCCAGGTCACACGATCGTTCGGTGGGGCTCACCACCACTCTCTCGCTACGGCACTGATGTAACGTCTTCTCAGTACATATTTTCCTTTTGTTCCCTAATCTCTGCTTCGGAAGGCATCTAGCAATGAACTATTGAAGACGCCTGGACAACTTAACTGGAAGGCTGAAATCCTCTCATTTGTCATATATCTCGACTCCCTTCCTGAAACGTTTGGAACGATTTTCACGGGGGTTAGATTGGAAAACAGGCCAAAGAAGGTGGTTCTGAGCCGATTGAAAATTATGTTAAGTATCTGCTAAACATTTTCGAAACGCGGGGTGACTACTTAATAGAGATATTTTACTAATTTGAAGACTTTTTATACCTAGTAAAAAAAACTTAATGTGAAGAAGAATCACTCCTTCTCCTTTGTTTCCCTAGCTCCATGCTTAATTAATTTTTTAATGTCTTGAGGGTGGGAGGAGGGGGAACCACTGCACCGAATTCGGGCTATTATTCAAATGCAGTACAATCAATACTTATCATTCTCCCAGACTGCAGTAAATTGTATTAAAAACTAGCGGACCCGACAGACTTCGTCCTGTCATAAAGATTTGTTATGTGGTAGTTTTTTGTTCCTACGTATTTTATAGTCGAGTCTAAAAAATCACCTGAAGGCGTTGTGAATAAAAAAATAATTAAATGAAACATATTTAAAAGGATTTAAAAGTAAGTAATCGCTTTATTGTTAATCATGTGAATCATAATTATCAACAGAAATCAGTTTTATTATCATTGTAGTTCTTTGTGATATACGATGTTTTTTGTTTGATTTGATGAGCGTGTGATGATATTACAGCATCATTGAGAGTTTGATCCTAATGAGCGTCATTTTGTAGCAATTGCAAACGTTGACAGGCTTCTCTGTAGGATCCACACAATTCACCATCGACAGTTCGTAAATCAAAATGTTGGGCCACGTACATTGACTAATAGCAGTCGTAAATAAAAACATTCATCATTGATTGGATGTAGGTACTGAATAAATTCGACGAATCGCATCGGTGGAATATACATCTGGGTATCCTGGAACTGGTTTTCTTTGTTTCCATCGTATAAATCTCCTTGAGGATTGATTCCAGGTATAATATTTTGGCATTTCAGAATATAGCAATGCTTGTGCAAAATCATCGTTTTGGCATGTCTCAAAAAAACTGGTTAATGTAGTAGATGGTGGCTGAGCAGCTGTTTGTACTGCGTTCTGTGCTGTAAAATACACCCTTTGTCCATTTTCTAAATGTACAGCTAAGTGAACAACAGAAGGGTGTCTCTCATGAATTGGAAAAGAAAATATTCGCCAAACTGCTTCATTACTACTAACATAGCGACCCATTTGGTATTGGGTAACTTCATCATTGGAATTCTCTGCACCAATTCCAATCACAGCCATATCACTCCCTTTGGTTACATATTTGCAAATGTATTTAATAGATTGCACTGAATGGCAAGATTCAACGTTGATGTGTGCTTTGAATGTCTTTGGTAAAATGGGTGAATATGGAACAATCCAACGATTATCTATTTCAATATCTTGTTGATTTAATTTGACAATTGTTGATTTTCCATTGTCTGCTGTCGATCGGCGACGATACAATGGATAACCGTCATTACCAGTAATTGTTTCCGATATTGATGTCCGTGGATATCGTTTTGAACATGTACCATCCGTCATACACGGTGAATTTTGATTAAGAGTTCCACAGGGACCATGTATCATGTTTTTGATAACTACCTCATGCAATCCAGGATCTACTTGTACATTAGGGATTTCAGCTGATATCACTGCATCAACTTCATTTGGCCTTATCTTTTCAACCCACCAAATCAAAATGTGTGCATGTGGCAATCCTCGTTGCTTAGACAACAATGAGTGCTTGACTACGTTTTAGTTAGAAAACATTGGTATGGGAAAAAGAAAAGGGCTGTTTTTATGGTTTTTCCGGCAATTTTTTCAAATGTTCTCGCCGTAAAAACCATCCTTGAAGTTCAACAAACATTTTAAAAAAAGAGTTGGCCAAATTGATCCAGGCGTTGTTGAGTTATGCGCTTACCAACACATTTTGCGATTCATTTTTATATCATAGATAATTATTCGTTCGTTGAAGTGCTCACCATAACCGATCTGAGGGCGGAGGAGGGATATTAAGGACTAGAGTGCCTATGAGACGGTTGACTCTCACGTTCAGATGTATGGTAGTGTTAGAGACGTCCTCCATGGCTTTTTTGACAATCCTAGTCTCCTTCAACTGCAAAAAAGACCAATGGGCATTAAGAAATCACAAATGATTTGATTTTTGTGATACGATAATTTATTACCCCCAGAACCTTTAGCAAGACTCACCTGTTGCATGAACTTGGAACTACCGACTTTATCGATGAAGGCCAAAGTTTTGGCTGCAGCAGTTCGCTCTCCCAATTCTTCGGTAGATGTTTCCCCACTATCTTCTTGAGAGCTGTCCATATAAGCTGTCTTAGTACATCTGGAAACATAAACATTTTAGGTGAAGGTTGAGCGAGGTTTTCTAAACCAAATTACATCAATGATTACTTCCTTCTTAATAGTCTAGGAAGCTCCGATCCACCATTACCGTCATTGCCATGCGGGGTGAGCTGGACTTAATTCCAAAGTTAACGAAAATTTGAGGGATTGTTTGGTGATGGTAGAGCGAATGTTTGCAAAGTTTTCGAACACAAGGACCTCAAGCTCTATACCGTTTTTTTTTCTTTTTTTTTCTTCAATATCATTCACTCTGTATCATGTTACCACTGGCAAGCTACAATATTGTCTGCCCTCTGCATCACACTGTATTTCACTCTGACGGCACGCAGATGGGAATCTCCAGCATACCCAAAGCTGCTCAAGATTAATCAATCTGATATCATCCGGCAAACCTGTGGCAATATCTGTTATTTTCAACTCTAGTCCACCTTCAACAAAACTTGCTTTTGCAAATGAACCCACCTTTCTGTTGTTCGGTGATTCGGCTGTTGGCTGTTAGGAGCAAGAGCCGTGAATGCGTTCAACTTGGTGTTTACGGTCATTGTCATCGTTCCTTGATAAGATATTTCCACTTCGGTCCATATCCCGTCGTCGTTCATGTTAACGTTGTGCGTCCACTCTATAGCAGGAACCGAACCGTCGAATTTTATTTCGGCTAAAGTGATGGGCTCAATGAAAGTGGGGACCTGTCAGCAAAACGATGAAGTACAGTTGTGAAGGCTATTGTAGACTCTTATACCAAGTTTGGTGAAATGGTAAATGAATGGTGACGCCATTTGACGAAATATTGCAGTGCAAACAATTAAGCCTGTAGCAAAACAAAAAAGCAACAGAATCTATTGAAAAGTATGCACCGTACCATACGAATTCACAGGATTTACTTCACTATCAACTGATTACCCCATTGTTACCTCCCATGTCTCATCTTTTAAGGGGAGCCGCTATCTCCTTTCCACCCATTTGTGCTTTTCATGATTTTTGCAATATCTCACAAACCGCTCAAGTTCTTTTGCTGAAAATTTGATATAATACACCTCTTAAAGGTTGCAATGGATCATCCAAGTTTTATCAACTTCCGCGCATTTTTCGATGAACAGTTACACATTTTGCAAAATCATTTTTTGTCACAAGTGACCCCCTTCCCAAGACTACTAATACCACACACTTGAAATGTTGAGGCTAATACACCTAATACACCTCTATGTAGTACGTCAATTCGAGTGTAACATTTCGGATGTTTGACGAGAAAACAGCTTCTTTGCGAGCTCCAGTTGTTTTACCAACTTCCAGAGGCAATTTCTCATGTAGATTTCTGGGTCAGGTTTTTCATTGCCCAGGCACAGAAACCGAGTCCTAGCTAGTCCTTCACAGTGACATATGAAGTGTCCTCCTCTTTGAGGCAGAACCGGCACTCGCTGTCCTCGGCCGCCCTGATCCTGCAGAGATGGTTGCAGAGTCAGCAGTGGAGCAGTGACTCCAGCCAGCAGGCCTACCGGTACCCTCAGCCTGGTGCGGCTGAGGTTTAGTAGGTCCGCAGTGGCGGCATGCGAAGGTGCATTTTTTCGCGTGCCTCTGGCCTGTCGGTCCATTCCCTGCGGCTTGAGTTTCTGATAGCAACCACACTTTTATGGTGCGTTTTCTCACACACTCGCTCCAGTGCCGCAAGGCATTTTGGATCCGTCTGTGTACCATATTGAGTGACACTGGAATCCGTTTTTTCCATTCCTCAAATTTTCTTATCAAAGCAGTAGTGAAGCGGCATAACATCGCTAGACATAACAGTACGGGAACTGCTCGGATTTCCTCCCTCAGTTTCCGCTGGATTGACCCTTGTCCGTATATTATTGGAGATTGCCCTTGCATGAGTCAGCAAATTGTATGCCTAGCTGGATTAGGATCTCTAATGCCGCAGTTGGGGTCTTACTCATTGCTCCTGTTACGCTCGTGACCATTTAATTAACACCATCGTGTTTTTGAGTTTTTTCTCGATTCTTTTTGGCATTTTATAATGACGAAAAAGCCATTATAAAGGTCATTATTTCCCTTTTCCTCAAGGAGGTTTTGGGAGAAAACAAGTTGTTTGTTCGGAAGTAGATACGATTTGGCTTCCACGTTATTGTTAGCATGCCAACAATGTGATAAGTCGGATGGTTTTCTCAATAGTACCATGGTTTTATATAAACTTTTACTTTTTTCTTACCTCAAATAGTTAGCAGCTCCCCTTGAAATGGTAGCTCCCTCTTAGTGTAGTGCAAACAAATTTAAAGTGAAGCTTTCAATATCAATTTCTAAAACTCTATCTTGATCTACAAAAGATCAGCTGAGCCCGAAAATATAATTTAGGACTCATTGAATACGTGACATAATATGTACTAAATGTACTAAATTGAATTATATTATAATTCAATTTAGTACATTTCCGATCAAATGGATCATCATGATATTCCTTATTTTTGGACTGATATTTTAGAAGCCAAAGCTATCTACCGATTATCCTTGAGAAAAATTCACTGATACGCAAATTATTGATTACGCCATCATTACCCTGATAACTGTTAGTTTCTTTTGAATTTTGCTCTTGATGAGTTCAATCCAGAAGTCCTGCCTCATCGCATCGTACAGAATCCTAGCGAGGAATATGTTGATCCACAAATAGTTCTCCCGTTCTTTGTTTGTGTTGTCATAATTAACGACACCAGAGTCATCCTGAATAACATAATGTCAATTAAATTTGTGTTGAGGGAAAAGTCGTACAATCTGGTAGGAAGTAACAACCAAACCGCTGGTCAGGTAGAAGACAGTCACAACTAAAAAAAAATGATATTTTTCGGTTTTTATCATAATCAACTCTGAATTCCGCCTAGTTTTACTAGGGAAGACAGCCTCACATGCAGGTGCAGTAGAAATCGCTAGGAAGCACTACCGACATTTGCCTCAAGTCAAGCAAGGGTAAGGTTTGAGAAGCAAGACGGACTGTTCTAACTCCAAAGTACACTGCTGACTTATTCGTAGAGCCTGCATCAAAGCAAAAGCGTCAAAACACAAAATGTGGCAGTCTTCCTCTAAATGTAAGCAGGCAATTCATGAGTTTCCATAAGGCAAGGCCGTTAACTTTTGAGATAGAACTTTCATAAACGAAGGGGTGATATTAAATTTACCTTATTTCGATTTATTGTACATTGTAGATGCAAATAAAAAAATCAGATGTTATAGTGAAATTACCCTCATTACTCCAAAGCACCTTATTCCAAAAATTGCTATATGAATCAGAGCAAAGGTGTGCCAAGTCGAAAAATGTTTAAAAACCATTATTTGGGAGTATTGCAAATTAGACATGGATTCGGCGATAACCCTTCAAAGATAGTTCTAGGGAAAATTAAAAAAAAAATGAAATATGAAACACAAGTAGTTGAAGGTTATTTTAACTTTCAAACTTAGCAGATATTTCAAAACGCTCTCCTGAGAAATGTCACATTTTGAGTTGTGACAGTATTCATTCTTCCGACCCAGCGAAATGGATGTGAAAAGGTGGAGCCAGATTGACTGGCTGAGTAATCAGGTGTAAATCTGGAATTACCTCGTATGAACAACGAAACTGTCCGTATGACTTCATGAATTCCACATAGTCCTGCAATGCCTCCACTCTTGTTTCTCTCTGCTTCGAATGCTTTTCAGAATGTTTTTCGTCCCCGGTTTCCGATTTAATCGAGTAAGTAGTTGCGGCAACTAATCTCCTATACCTGAATCAGAAACATTTTAGAAACTCTGTAAATTCTTGACACAACGGTTTATTATCTTCTTTGTACAGATCACCCTTCTGTCTAGATTACTGAATGATAGATCAATTATTATTATGAATTATCATTAATTATTAATAATTATTATCAAGTAGGGTAAATTATTAATATTCTTCGAAACGTTGGCACATAAATCAATTTTCATTTGACCGACCCTCGACATCCCTCAACATCATTATTAATATTAATTGTTGGTTATTAATAATTTTTATGCTTCATTATTAATAATCAAAATTAAATATTATTTATTAACTCCATATTTGAAAACCATGTGCTGTTTGAATCAGCTGAGCCAGTTTGAAAATTGACCCTACAGGCTGCCGATTCACTCTCATGTTGATGATTTTTGATCTGCTCCAACTTTGAGCCCTCAGTCTTAAAAAATTCTGAAAAAAAACGATCTAAATCTGAACTAAAAGCATTGTCATCCAGTTTTGACCTATATTTAAAATTTCAAGTCTAGGGAAAATCAAAATTTAATTTCGCCTCTGGTGCTTGAAAAGTGGGAGACAATCGAAGACGCTATCCCCACTCCGGCGCTGCTCCACCGCCGGTCAATCTCCAGGTGAGCCGTTGTTGTCCTTCATAACCACATTCGAAGTAATCACTGTCAGCATGGAAGAAGGGAGAAGGAACGCCCACTAGGTAGGGGAAATTGTGCCCACTTCGGAAGTATTGCTACCTGCTGGAAGCACGCGTAAGTTTAGTTGGTCAAACCCAGATCGCTAGGATGCGCCAGCTAAACAGATGTTGACGGTTTTTCCAGTCAGATGTAAAATCGCCATCCAAGGAAGTCGCCATCTTCCTTTTACGTTCCAAGCGTTCGCTCTGCACACAAACAAACCTTTACAGCCCTTCATACATCCGTTTTTAGTTGCCTGCTTGTTGTATTTGTTAGTTTTAGTTGTATTCAGTTAGTTATTTTTGATACCTAGGGAAGTGTTAAAAAAGGCTTGCCCTCGAGGCAGGCAAAACGCCTAGAAAGTGTTCAATTTTATGGTGCGGCAGGTCCGTTTCCTCTGAACCCCGGATATCTCTGCATATTCCACCGTCCGATGCTGAAAAGTAAGATGTTTTAAGTAAAAGTTGTACTGGCTGTCATTTTCAGCTTTCAATAGTGATACGTTTGTGTTGTGTACACGTCGAGAAATATCTGTCGTACCTATGGAATGAAACCTTCGACCCAAGTTACCTACCTACTTCGCTTGAGCGACTTACATTTATTTTTTCCTTTGCTTTGATTTTAGGCAGAAGAAGTGGCTAGATTTTGTAAATCGCCCTGAACTTATTGGCAAGGACCCAGTTTTCATACGAAACACCGTCAGAGTCTGCTCAATTCATTTTTACAAACAGGATTTCCGAACTGTTTCTTCTTCCTTCTCCAGTCTCAAGCCCTTTGCATGTCCTTCTATTCGACGTTTTGCCAATGAACCACCTTACGATCCTCAACTCTATTTTCATCAAACTCCAGTCACAACATCTCCCTCGCCATCTTCATTATCAACCCTTTCTCCCCGATCTCCTCACATTACAGCTCCTGTTTTACGCCAGTATACGAGAAAGAAACATATAACAAGCGGTGAGTTACTTTTGTGTATGCATTGTAAATTAATGCCGTGGAGGTAGGGATGGGTCAAGAAACGAGAAACT
>CAWUBA010000001.1:37036-156379 GCA_963920205.1 Stenodema calcarata
GGTCAAGAAACGAGAAACTAGTTTAAATAACTAGTTTGAAAAAAATAACCGTTATAACCGTTTCTCAATTTGAAAGAAACTAGTTACAAAAAAACGGCAAAAGTAGGTAGGTGTTAGTTTTTGAATTGAACTATCGAAAACTTTGTCGACGCATTCGTTATTCGTGGTTTGTTCCGAAACATAGTTGATTATTAGGTAAATATGACTCGGAACAAACCACGAACAACAAATGCGCCGACAAAGTTTTCGTTTTTCCTATTACAGTTGAAAAGTACAGTTTTCCGTTTTCTTTGTAACTACTTACTAACAACATATTAGAACACCTGCTGTTTCACCCGTTTTTCAACCGAAGAAATGAAACTAGTTTTTTCGACAGTTTGTTTTATAAAACGAACGTTATTTTACGTTTCTCGAAAGTAACCGTTATGCCCATCCCTACGAGGAGGTACCTGCTTTAGGTTATTGTGTACCAACGTTTTTATCTGTATTACTCTTCTACTCTGCCGTTGATGACTGGTCAACATAAATTGAAGTGATGATAATATGATAAATTTCTTCTCCATCGTGCAGATTCCCCCTTTGTTCCTACACCACAGGACGAGCAGAGGAGCAACGAGGGAGCAAAAGATGTTTCATCACATGGTGAGCTATATTCCTATAGATTTTAATAAAATCTAATATTAAAATGTAATATATTCTTCCTTGGTTTTTCTAGTCTAATAGTGAAATGACCGAAGCTCAACATTTCCCCGTCATATGTAACCCCTGCAGTCAGCACATCACGCACAATCATTGACACCAGCACATCATTAACGATCTAATTTGTTCCAATTCTTATTTCAGATTTTTCAATGCCCCATTCACTGGAGGATGAGGGAAGACGTGTCTCTAGCCAAGAAATGCTTGTGACTCCGTCGACATCTACCCAAAGTGAGTAGTCTGCGCTGATCATTATTTAGTTTTTACGAGAATGTCTTGCTGTGCATTTTCAGGCCCATTCTATGTGTAATATGCCTAGAACTCCTTTTAGCGAATTTTCGAAGAAAAGGAAGCTATTGTTCTCGGTCCAAAATATTTAAAACTCGAGTTTCCGAAAGATTTTTGCGCCGAAATCCGTTTCAGACCATCCTGAATTCACTGCCAAAAGACACAAAAAATCATATGTAATCATATGTTATGTGTATTTATGTATGTGTCATTCCAGACGATAACTCTCGATAGAATTGAGATAAAAAGTTCAAATTTGCTCATAAAATCTGTCTTGGCAATCGACAGGCTAAGTTCGAAGATAACCAGAATCGAGCCACTCTAAGGGGGGTGTAGGGGAGTTTTAAGGGGGGGAAAATTACCCATGAAGTCCAAATTTGAAACAGTCTGACATGTGACACCTCATTTTAAAGGTTTTTTCATGCTGAACACGATGGTGAAGTCAGAATTGCGATATCTCATTCCGTCCTCAAACTGGAGTTCTGAAGGTGAAAAAACTTGGTTGTTACTTAGAGATTCTCCACGGTTCATCTGCTCTAATCTGATAACGGAATGAGATATCGATATTCTAACTTCATCATCGTGTTCAGCGTTGAAAAATCTATAAACTGAGGTTTAGGAGTCAAGGAGTTAGGTGTAGGTTTATCATTTTACATAGAAATAGTTATTTCTTCGAAAATTCGCTCTTATAGCCATGCTGCATGACTGTGGATTTTTATGATTTCAAGACACATTGTGTGTTCACCAGTTTTGACTTCATTTACATTTCAATTTGGCCTTCTTTTAGAACAATGGTTGAAGGGAGAGTGGCGGGTTTGTTAAATTACAATCCGGTATTGAACTTGTTTGTTCCAATTCTTATTTCAGATTTTTCAATGCCCCATTCACTGGAGGATGAGGGAAGACGTGTCTCTAGCCAAGAAATGCTTGTGACTCCGTCGACATCTACCCAAAGTGAGTAGTCTGCGCTGACCATTATTTAGTTTTTACGAGAATGTCTTGCTGTGCATTTTCAGGCCCATTTTATGTGTAATATGCCTAGAACTCCTTTTAGCGAATTTTCGAAGAAAAGGAAGCTATTGTTCTCGGTCCAAAATATTTAAAACTCGAATTTCCGAAAGATTTTAGCGCCGAAATCCTTTTCAGACCATCCTGAATTCACTGCCAAAAGACACAAAAAATCATATGTATATATTTATGTATTTATGTATGTGTCATTCCAGACGATAACTCTCGATAGAATTGAGATAAAAAGTTCAAATTTGCACATAAAATCTGTCTTGGCAATCGACAGGCTAAGTTCGAAGATGGGCAGAATCGGGCCACTCTAAGGGGGGTGTAGGGGAGTTTTAAGGGGGGGAAAATTACCCATGAAGTCCAAATTTGAAACAGTCTGACATGTGACACCTCATTTTAAAGGTTTTTTCATGCTGAACACGATGGTGAAGTCAGATTTGCGATATCTTATTTCCTTCTCAAACTGGAGCAATTTGAAGATAAGGAAACGTTGATGTTCTTGAGATGTTCTGTTCGGTTCTCGTCTAATCTGATAACGGAATGAGATATCGATATTCGAACTTCATCATCGTGTTCAGCGTTGAAAAATCTATAAACTGAGGTTTAGGAGTCGAGGAGTTAGGTGTAGGTTTATCATTTTACATAGAAATAGTTATTTCTTCGAAAATTCGCTCTTATAGCCATGCTGCATGACTGTGGATTTTTATGATTTCAAGACACATTGTGTGTTCACCAGTTTTGACTTCATTTACATTTAAATTTGGCCTTGTTTTAGAACAATGGTTGAAGGGAGAGTGGCGGGTTTGTTAAATTACAATCCGGTATTGAACTTAATTTATAATTTATCCGTTCTACTACAAAATTTTTGTTCCAAACCTTGTGCCACAATATTTAACATAATACCTACTTTTACAGATTCAATTTCATTTGTTTGCAGGAGTTCCTCGACGTTCCTTATTTCTGTCTTCAGAAGTAGTTGTTCCATCCTTAGCGAGACCCCTCTCAGGTAACCAAGTTACACATTACTTTCTTTGTTCTTACTTACTGCATCTTGTTACATTCTCATTTCTTTATACTGCTAATGTGTGTTCATTGCATTTTTAAATGATGTATGTTCAACCCATTTTCAGATATCCGATCTGCGCACTCAACAGAGGCAAGACTCAAGAGGCAGTTGACTCACGCCAGAAAGGAGTGTCGTCGCCTTCGAACTCAGCTTCTCAGAACGAGACGAGTCAGACCAACAACTGCTGCTCAGCTTGCGCAATTTGCATCTCAATTTATGAATAAGCCTGCGCACAGACTCTTCTGTGCGCAATTAACTATGTTTGCGAAAAATAAGTATGGGAGGAGGTGGACTGGGGAGATGAAAGATTTTGCCTTGAGCTTATATTATCATTCCCCCCGGTCCTATAGATTCCTCAGACAAATTCTATTATTGCCCTGCTGACTCCACCAACACTGCAGACTGCGTGCAGGATCTTAATGATCTCTTTGACTGCTTCAACAGCACCAAGCATAGTGATAAGCTATCTTATCGCTATGCCTTCAGCTCCTCCTCACGTCATAAGTTGTTTTTGCAAGATATGCTAAAGCATCTGTCAGGGTCACAGTTTCTTGATCGTCCTGCGGTAACCGGACTGTTTACGAGGTTGGATTCTGAATATCCGCTCATTACTCATGCTTAGTGCGCATAATATGTTGTGTAATTATTATGTGGTCTAATTATGTCTAATTATTATGTTGTCTAACATAATATTATTATGATGTTGAGGGATGTCGAGGGTCGGTCAAATGAAAATTGATTTATGTGCCAACGTTTCGAAGAATATATTTCTTCATCTTCAGGGCCTAATAATAATATTATTATGTTGTCTAATTATGGAGTCTGTGAAATCAAGACGCGTTTATTGAATCAAGACGCTCTTGAAAACACCTTCTCCATAATTAGATAGCAACACGGATGTTCGGACCATCCAACCGGTAGACAGTTTCAGATGGGACTCAAGGCGCTGTCCTTGTCCTCGATGTCAATATGTTCGATCAATATGTGTATAAAAATTCCTCTGCTGAAATTATTAACCCTTATCCACACGCATAGCGGCACCGTGTGCCGCATTTTCAATGTATTTCAAATAACGCGGCTACCGTTTGTACACTTGAATCACTCGTCCTAGTATTCGTAGTTCAAGGTATATCTGATAGAGCGTAAACGTCAAACGGATTCTCAGGTGAACAGACAGTGTGTAACCAGCGTTCAAACTGTGCAACCACCTTTTTGCGGCCCCCTGTGCCGCTAGCGTGGATAAACAGATCAAGAGTGCGGCACCCCACGAATGTGGAAGCCACCGAAATAATAACACAACTATTCGTTGCTGTGAATGCAATCGGTTTGTAAACAAAAGTCACTCTCGACATGTAACAACTTGCATAGTTGAAAATGATGAAGACTGGTACGGTGTGAAAATGAATGATTTAGTTACCTACGTACATACTGTTATGGATAAACTTACCAAAGCTATAAGTATAGGTTGCTAGAAGTGAATTTTTATTTTACCTATTTTGTTGATTGTACTACTTTTGAAATTTCGTTAAGTCTTCTTAGGTACATACGCTGTGAAAATGAATAATTTAGTTACCTACCTACTTTTATGGATAAAACTACCGAAGCTATAATAAGTATAGGTTGCCAGAAGTGAATTTTTATTGTACCTATTTTGTTGATTGTACTAGTTTTGAAAATTTTCGTCAAGTCTTCTTAGGTGCCCACCTATCTGCCTTGCTCTAGTGTAGAGTTATTGTAATTTTTCTGGAAACGAGTTGAATATTTTTGTTTACATTGCCTACTTTTTCATTACTGTTACTTGTACCTATGTTGCTATTCTTGATTTTTATTTGCTATTACCTAATATTGAAATAAACAGTGAGTTGGTTTTTATTTGTTACGCAGTCGTTTCTGTATAATTGCCTTGACGTATTCACCCTATTGAGAATATAATATTGCTGTTAACATGAGACAAATGGTTAAAAATGGAATTGCGGCACTGAGGGCCGCTTGCGTGTATGGATGTGACTTTTTAAGGCGCGTGTAGCTAAAATACATTTTATTCGCCTTACTATATAATTTTATCGTGTTTTCCTCGCCTTCGCATAATCTATGTAGGTGCGAGAAGTACCTACAAGTAACCTAACTATTTAAGAATTATTCAGCAAAGCTTTTTGGTTTAATTTATTCAAACTTTGGCGGGAATTTTCCTACTTTTGTGATCAGCGCTATCTATGATATTTGTGACAAACTTAATATGACGGATAGTTCGATGTGCCTCCAGCAGGTGCCGCCACAGGTAATATAGTATCCATAGTATAGTATCCTCCCAGCACAATCTTTAACACAGAGTGGGCGTTCCTCTCCCTTCTTCCATGCACTGTCAGTTGGCCTTTGGTGATGGACAGTTTAAAGCGCTATTGTCGTTGCGTTTAAGAGAATCTACGCACCGTCGCCCGACGTGTATTATTAATGCAACAGCAACCAATTAAACAATGGGCAATTCCAGTCAATTTTTTTTATTTTTTTTTTCCAAAGTACCTTGTCTAATGTTAGCGAAAATCGGGTCCATTTGCCAAGAAATTGTTCACAAAAATTTAGGAAAATAAAAGAAAAATTGGTAGTTTGAAAAACAGGCGGGCGAGTGACCGGGGTGTGACGTCAAAAACTTCACCATTATGGATACTAGATTATGAAGCACGGATTCCTGTGGCGTGCGGAAGGTTCAATCCTTGTTACCAGAGCGCCTACCCACGAAGGTTGTCTACGCTTTATTTTTTTTCATTCGGCAGATAGTTTTTATCAAGTACAAAATCGAGTGATCCGTGATTTCTTGTTGGGTTTCTTCAACATTTTTCGTTCTCTACACGTTATAATGGTGAAGAAGGTGTGCATCTTTCCCAAGTGCGAAACAACAGAAGCGGACGGCAAAATAATGATTTCTGTTCCAAGGGATGTGGAGAGACGAAGGCAATGGTTCGCCGTGACTGGAATAAAACACTCATTGACATCTGCGCTTTACTGCTGTGAGGGTCATTTTGAAGTAAGTTTTTTCAATACCTATCAGTTTCTTATTATAATACGTTATATTCCAATAGAGAATAGAGAATGCTGGAGTGACGCAAAGATGGAGTGACGCGAATGGATCATTTTTCTTGAAACATCGTGGATACTAAAACTAACTATCCATCCTCGTTTGAGGTGTCCGATGACGTCAAGGTTTGAGCGCGCGTAGTACGAACAAGTACTAGTTTTGATTGCATTTCCTACCAAACTTAACGAAAAAACTGATCAACTCATGCTATTTTCGTAATCTTCACACGTCCCTTGACGAAAAATACTGTCCTATTGTAAATTTTCGGACACAATGGAATTGCCCATTCTTCACCCCTGTAGGCGGAAAGAGGAAGAGCAGTTTTTCGGAGTCTGGCACGTCTAAGAAATTTAACACAGAGAATATTAAGATGTTAAGTCCCGAATGTATGGATGAGCTAATGAGGCAATTTGATGCAATGATGGGCCGTAAAGTTGCCCCACTGGCTACGAAGGGTGACCTGGCCAATATCTGTGAGAGGATAGAAAAGTTGGAAATTGAAAATAGGGAACTAAAGACTGAACTAACCGAAATGAAGGTAAATTATGAGAGGCTGGAACAAAAATTTGAAAAATTTGATAGTAATTCTAGACGTTTGAACCTGATTTTCACTGGCCTTCAATATGGGGATGTCAGCGATTATATTTCGGTCGTGGCCTTATTTATTGCTCAGGTTCTTGGCGTGCAGCCTGAGCACGGTATTGTTGAGGCCTTGCCTCTTCTAGTAAAGTTTGATAAGCCCGGACAAGTTTCTGCGGTTTTGAGACAAACCGGGAGACTTCGTGGCACCGATTTTGGAGTAAGTCGGGATTATCCTGATCGGATGAGAGCTTCAAGAAACAAGTTATTCCAAATAAGAAAAGAGGTTCTGCGTATAAAACCAAATCTCAAAACGTATGTGCGTATGAATGTGCTCTGGGTCGAAAAGCACAAATTCCAATGGTCTGATGTGCAGGGCCTCATGTTTGCTGGCCAAGATGGGGTACCGCATTGGAGTTCCTTGGTGGATCGGGACGTCCGTCTTTTATGCGCAAACTTGAAGAAGAGGGAGGCTGCCATCCGCGAAACCACTGTTGCGTCAGAGGAAGGAACGCTAGGGGAAACCCCGGCCTTTGAGGATTCTAGGGGGGCGCCGAACAACGTGATCTTCTGAGGCTACGACGTCTGTCGAGGGGAACCTACTATTGTTTCAATGAAAAGTTGTTCTGTAAATATTCTGGCTTATAATGTTAATGGCTTAGCGAATAAATGCCAGTTTCATTGATTTTATAAGAGCCACGAAATTATTTGTATTTTTGAAACGCATGTTTTGATGGAACGTACTGGTGATTTTGAAAAGTATTTTTTCGGCTTCGATTTGAGATGGGTGGGTGCTGTGAGGTCGTCGTCTTTTGGAAGAGCCTCTGGAGGGATTCTACTGGGCTTGAAACAGCGACCCGACATACGAGCAGGTTTCCAATTTGAAGCAATCCACCAGCAGTTTGTAGTAGTGTGCAATGGGGATATTACCTATGTTGGGCCATATGGAGTTTCTGTGCTGGACTATTGCTTGGTTTCATCAGCACTAATGGATGAGATCGTTGAGTTCTCACTTGTCACTCAGGCATTCTCCGATCATCTGCCTATAACAGTTGTTGTCCGACCGCCGTCGCGAAAGGTTCGTTTTCTCGGAGCGTTTCAGTGACCGCATTAATTAAACAAACATTGTATCGAGAAAAGTGATTACGTAATGGTGCCAGCTCGGTCCGAGACCTTCGCTGTGTGCTGACGTGACATCCTACCACCTGAACGATGTCGGAAAAATTGGAGGAGATAGCTGAAAAAGCTATGAAGGCCATTAAAACGCCTATAGCTCAGCCAGTACCAGGTCAGTCACCCGAAACATATTGCACCTTTCTTTTAGATGAATTAACAAAATGCAGAAATACCATCGGCTATATGTGTGACCATATGCTTTCAGCAGTCAACGAAATTAAAAATGTTCAAAGCCTGAATAGCGAACTATTGACTAAAATCGAAGAGTTACACAATAGCAAGCCTGAGAAGGCGGTGGGACAAAACCAGGCTGCTGAAACAAGTAATAATTATTATTCGGATGAAGAGGAGTTCACTTTAATTGAAAATTCACGGGGAAAAAAAAGGAAAACTGCCAAAAATCCAACCGATAATCAAAAGAAAACTGAAAAAAAGGTTCAAATTAAGGTAAAAACTCCAGTAGACCCTAAACCCCCACCAATTTATCTAAAAAATGTCAAAGAAACGTATAAAGTGATTGAGGCAGCAGTCCTGGAACAGGCTCCACTGTCTAAGGTCACCGTCATGAGGGATGACCAAATTAAGGTTAACACAGCCAATTCTGAAGGGTTTAGGCATTTGAGCGAATTCTTAAGGAATGAGGGGTGTGAATTCTACACTTATCAGGACAAGCAAACAAGGCCCTACTCAGTGATGGTCAAGGGCATCCACAAACCAATATCTGAGTCCGAACTTCAAAGCAGATTTGAGTCTGAATACCCAACACTTGGAAAAGTGCAGGTTACACGGAAACTACATCGGTTGACGAAAGAACCATTGGACATGTGCATCGTAGCCTTCAAAAACTCTGCAAATTCTTGACACAACGGTTCATTATCTTCTTTGTACAGATCACCCTTCTGTCTAGATCACTAGGTCTAAATGTCTAGATCCTAAATGTTAGATTAATTATTATTATCAATTATCACTAATTATTAACAATTTTATCAAGTACCTTGTGAAAATTATTATAATTTATTGTTAGGTATTAATAATTTGTATTTATTATTTATAATAATTATTATTATTTATTATTAATTAATACTATATAATTCTGGGGTTTTTAATACTACGTCGGTAATACAGTTTCTATAAAAGAATTACCTACCAACAAACATTCGAAATTACCTTCATTTCCGTATTACGAAACGCACCTCAGAACAACAAACTCGACATCACTCAAGCCATATGATGTTCCAAAGAGCTTGTTAGTATGAAAATGGACCTGTATTTCAACAGTTTGATTCACGATCGGGTTGTGAGGCACAATCTTTGAGCCGTCATTGTGAACGAACGGCTGGTCGTACAAAGCTGCGGATGGTCTCAAAAAATTCTACGGAACAAACTCTATCTAAATATGAAATAAAAAACATACCGTTCTATATGAATTTTTCGAGATATGAAATTTTCAAAATTTCAAAATTCGTTTTGAACCCCTTCCCCTTGACCTAGGGTTATGAAAAGTTTCGAGGACCATTGTGGGGTTGGTCGAAACCCATAAAAAAAATTTCGTAATTTTAACTCAACGCTAACTGGGCAAAGTGGCGCGGACGGCGGACGGCGGACGGCGGACGGCGTACGGCGTACGGCGTACGGCGTACGGCGTACGGCGTACGGCGGACGGACGGATTTTTTTTTATTCGATTTTCTGAATCTACGTATCTTGAAACGTAAACCAACAAATTTTGAGGGGGGGTTAAAAAAATTTTTTCTTTGGGCGATTCCAATGGTTCATTATCGAAGATAATAAACCAAAATGGAACCGATGTCAATGATATTCATAACATCACATCTCTTCAAGGGGTAAAAATCTCTATAGAAAGCATTAGGGCATCCAAATTTGTTGTTCAATGCAAAAAATGTCAAGGATTTGGACATACTCAAAACTACTGTAGACTCGAGGTAAAATGTGTAAAATGCAGTAAAAAACACAAGACAGAAGACTGCAATAAACCTAAAGATGTGCATCCTCGATGTGCTAACTGCAACTCAGATGAGCACCCAGCCAGTTATAGAGGGTGTCCAGTGGCAAAAGAAGCACAAAAGGTACACTATAAAAGAACTCACCCAGATACATTAGATAAAAAACAGAGATTTACACCTAAGACCCCCTCATTAGTCCTTAATCAAAAAAATCAGGGAACTTGGGTACCAGGCGCAGGCCAAGAAAATCTTCGTTCATATGCTCAAGTGGTGCAAGGCGCCCAAGTGGCTCAGCAGTATCCACCTCCAGAAAAATGCCAGGCTGATCCACTGAGCATTATTCTTGACTGGGTAAGCCAAATTGACCAGAGATTTGTAGAAATTAACAGAAGACTTGGAGTCCTTGAAAGCAAGAATCCCCAAGGCTAGTCCAAAAGAAAATCATGAAATTCCTGAACATTATGACCTGGAACGCCAATGGGCTTATGCTTAGGAAAAATGAGCTATGGTTGTCTTGGAAATTAACAACATAGACATCTGTCTAGTGTCGGAAACGCACTTCACCAAAGAATCCTATTGCAAATTAAGAGGATACAAATGCTACCATGCTCTCCATCCAAGTAATTGTGCTCGGCGGGGGGGGGGGGGGGGGAGTGCAGTACTAATAAAAGAAACGCTCTGTCACTACGAATGTGCCAAAGTGGAAACAGAAACGTTCCAGATATGTGCTATCGAGGTGAAAATGGCCTCCTACTCAACTACAGTGGCAAGCATCTACGAGGGCGAATCAAATATAAACGAGACTTTTCGCCCATCAGGCACAATAGTGGAGGGAGAACGTTCCCGCTTTGTTTGTTGTTGGGTACATTTGTCAGGAGTAGGGGAAGCTCGTGGGCTCGCCTCCTGGACCCCCTCAGTGTCCACAGTGACGATGTCAGAGCAAGAGGTACCTCCGTCAATTGCGCAACGCATGATCAAGTATAATCAAGTTTCTCACCCCAGAAGGCGTAAAACTGGCCAAAATGTTGAGGAGATTGACTGCCCAGTTTGGGGAAGAGACACTGTCGCGAGCCAGAGTGTATGCATGGCATGAACAGTTCGTGGAGGGTCGTGATCGTGTTGAAAATGAGAGCCATGACCGCAGACCTCGCACCAGCGGACAGCATCAGCAGTGTTCGACGGCTTATTGAAGATGACAGACGTCGTATCACTTCTGAAATTGCAAGTGAGATTGGGATAAGTTATGGGAGCACTTACTCCATACTCACAGAGGAGCTAGGGTACCATAAGGAGTGCGCCAGGTGGAGGTTCTTCTCCATGACAATGCTCGCCCCCATACAGCAGCCTTGACTAAAGAAAAATTGGAGCAACTGGGTTGGGAAACTTTGGAACACCCTCCTTACAGTACAGACATGTCACCCTGTGACTTCCATGTGTTTGGTCCTCTCAAGAAAGCTTTGGGAGGCCAAAGATTCGACAGTAATGCTGAGGTTGAAGCCTACGTGCGCAATTGACTGCAGACACGACCTGCATCTTTCTACGTGGAAGGAATTGGAAAGCTGCCTATCTGCTGGGAAAAATGTTTTTCCAAATCTGGAGATTATGTAGAAAAATAAACTATATTCTTTTTTTCGTTAAAAATAAAAATAAATTACAGAAAAAAAAGTCTCGTTTATATTTGATTCACCCTCCTACATACCACCTAGACACATCATAAAAAAGGAAGCCTTTGCAGAGGTCTTTGGACAGCTGGGTAACCGGTTTATCATTGGAGGTGACTTCAATGCCAAGAATACGCATTGGGGTTCTCGCATCACCACTGAACGAGGCCGAGAACTTTACCAATACATATTGAATCATAACTGCGAGTCACACTCATCCGGCAAGCCAACTTACTGGCCAACAGACACCATGAAAATACCAGACCTCATCGATTTCTTTATTACAAAAAATATATGTATCAGCAAATTATCTGGTAGTTAATTATCCATTAATAGAAGCAAATTATCGCCATGATTTAAGCTCTGACCATTCGCCAATCATCCTCTCCTTGAGATGAGATCAACCCAAAAAAAGCGCCAGGCTACGACTGCATAACAGGACAAATCTTAAAACACCTTCCGCGCAAAACCATTGTCAAGATTACAAAGATCATGAATGCATGCATCAAACTACGCTATGTACCACAGCTGTGGAAAATAGGCGAAGTTATCATGATACAAAAACATGGGAAACCAGCTGAAAAACTTACATCCTATCGGCCCATCTCACTGCTGCCAGTCTTCTCCAAATTGTTCGAAAAACTAATAAATAAGAGACTCTTGAAGATCATAGAAGAACGCAAACTGATTCCGAAACATCAGTATGGTTTCAGAAAACAACACTCAACTATTGATCAAGTTCACAGAATCACAAGCATAATCGAGAGAGCGCTGGAAGAAAGAAAAGTCTGCTCCGCCGTTTTTCTGGATGTCACCCAGGCGTTCGACAAAGTGTGGCATGAAGGGCTAGTTTATACGCTTCGTAAAATGCTACCTACAAGCTATGCAGCACATCTTGAGTCATATCTTGCTGATCGATAATTTCGAGTTAAACACGATGACACCTTTTCAGAACCCAACAAGATCCAGGCAGGTGTGCCACAAGGCAGCGTATTGGGACCCCTACTTTACCTGCTATATACCAGCGACTTGCCAGAAATTGAAGAAAACACAACTGCCACTTTTGCGGATGATACTGCAGTCCTGGCAATCGGGGAAACCAATAACGAATCAGTAAACAAACTAAACCGATCCATCTCTCGCATTCACTCCTGGACAACTAAATGGAGAATCAGACTAAATGAGGCAAAATCAGTGCACGTTGACTTCACTAATAAGAAATGCAACTATGTGCCTGCTTACCTCAATGGCCAGGCAATCCCACATGCTAACGAAGCAAAATATCTTGGAATGACACTTGATGCCAAACTGAGATGGAAAGAGCATGTAAAAAAGAAAACCGAGCTCACAGTAAAATTCAGAAAAATGTACTGGCTTATGGGTAGGCGGTCAAAAATGTCTATTCATAACAAGTCATTCTGTACAAACAAGTCCTGAGACCCGTATGGACTTATGGTGCACAATTGTGGGGATGCACCGCACCTAGCAATCGCAACATTATTCAGCGATTCCAGAATAATGTTCTGCGTTCATGCACAGATGCATACAGATACTTTCGTAACGACCGATTACACTACGAGCTTCAAGTGGAATCGGTCAATGAGGTCATACGCAACCAAGCCATCAACCACTTAATGAGGCTACAAGATCACGTCAACGAAATGTTGTCCGACTCCTAGACACAGATGATCTACTCCGAAGATTGAAACGTACCAAACCGCATGAGCTTGCTCAACTAATGTGTAAACGTCAGAACAATATAAGACTAAGTGATGTACTTTAGTTTTGAACATTTAATCTAAAATTCAACATACGAATATTGCTTATAAGTTTACTTGTATATACTTGGAGCTATATATTAAAGAAAAAAAAAATCTGCCTATGTCAGCTATGTCGACTTTAACCTTGGAGTTCCTTCTAGCACTGTGGATTATGACAGCCTGCTACGGATTTGACATATGCAGCCCCTGAGGAGACGCCGAAGTATCTCCGACCTCGCCATACTCTACAAACTCCTAAACGGCCAGCTCTTCTGCCCCGGACTGCTGTCGAGGATTGGCATCCTGGTTCCTTGCCTCTCAGCGCGCTCATACCTGCTCTTCCATGTGCCTTTCTCTCCTACTAACTACTTGATGAATCGGTCCCTTCAGCGTTTTGTTCGATCCGCCAACCTTATAATCAATTTAAACCCAGATTTTGACTTTTTTCCGACAGCCTTTCAAAACTAAAATCAATTTACGTTTAAACAATTTTACGGACAAGGAACCGAGTGAATATTGCATTATCATCCTGTTCTGACCTCCGAGTGAATATTGCATTATCATCCTGTTCTGACCTCCAATTTTTTGTTGTCCCACCTAATGGCCGTTTTAGACGCGAAGTTTAGTGTTTGGTTCTCTTAAACCTTTGCGCGCTCACTGCGAACGAACGGCTGGTCGTACAAAAATCCAAATGGTCTTAAAAAATTCGTAATTTTTCAGGTCATTCAAAAGTTAACTAAAAACTATACCGTTTTTCGAGTTTTGAAATTTTCAAAATTCGTTTTGAACCCCTTTCTCTTGACCTCGGGTTATGAAAAGCTTCGAGGATCATTGTGGGGTTGGTCCGAAGACGTAAAGCAAATTTCGTAATTTTAGCACAACGCTAACTGGGCCTTGGACGGTGGACGGCGTACGGACGGATTTTTTTTTTTTTTTTTTTTTTTTTTTCGATTTTCTGAATCTACTTATTCTCGTGGTGGGCAAAATCAGAGTATTATCTATGTTACAATTATTTATTGCTCTGTTTGAAGAAATGTTTTATTTTATATTCATTGAAGAAATGTTTTATTTTGTATTCATTGAAGAAGTGTTTTATTTTATATTCATTACATTTTATTTTCATTTGTGAAGTTGCTTGAGTTTATTTTGGAATTTTTGTTTACTTAATTCATGTGCAAGTGTACCTTCGTATTATCTGATTTTTGCTGAATAAATCTTATCTTATCTTATCTTGAAACGTAAACTCTCAAATTTTGAGGAGGGGTGATTTTTTTTCTTGGGCGATTCCAATGGTTCATTATCAAAGATAATAAACCAAAACAACTCAACTATAAATGCGAATTTCGATTCAGTTTACTTAGTTACATTGGCAATAAAGCGCAAGCACATTACATAACCCAGGCTTACCATAAATCCTTTTCTCGGGCTGAACGAGCGAAAAGGACTATCTGAGTTTTATCAGGGACCGGGCTCACTTTCACGAAATCACTTATTTCATCTCCTTCTTCGTCTTCCTGTTCATCATCAGCATAGGTCACTGTTACAGATAACGTATCATCGACAGCTCCAGTCTTTGAATTGTCCTTAAAAACGATCCACAAGAAACATTTAAAAAAATAACATAAAATCAATCTTATGTTTTAGAGATGCATTCAGAAACTACCAACACCATTAATGTCTATGAAGGGTATTTTATAATATAAAACTTCCCATTCAGATCATGGCATATATTATATGCCATGATCTGAATGGGGTTGGGTATGCGCCTGAGAAATGAAAATTAAAATTTAAAAAAAAATCGTTATGTTATTTGAGCAGCTATTGCACGTTAACTCGAATTTCCATGTCAAAAAAACTTCACTGAGCTCCAGCAAATTGGCGACAATTTGGGTTCTATGGTTATTAACTGCCTTATCTTTAGTATTATTGTTATTGTTTTCAATACCTCTTTTCATCGTTCGGGGTGCGGGGATGCCTTGTTCCAATATAGTTATTTATTATTCCCGATCTCACCATTTATTCACTTCACTTCTCCATATAATTTCATGTAAAGGGAACCGGTCTCAACACTTGTTGAATTTGTTATCAATTTCGTAGTTTCTATAGCCACTAGTTCCACGTCAGCCATTTCTCTGGCACCTGCCTTCAAAATCCGCAACCCTCATTATCATGTTATCATTGTTTTAATATCAGCTTCGTTCCAGGTCCGACGGACTGTTAACAGAAGTCGCCAGGGACATGCGCAGTACGCCCAACCGCTGTTCCAGGTCCCTTTTCCGTCGGACATTCACTGTTGACAGCTGTTCCAGGTCGAACTCGTGGTTGACAGCAGTTCAACTGCGGTTGGACGGAAACCAACCGCTCGGAGGGTTGCGGTCGGTAGCTGTCGAACTGTATAACCGTATGATTTTGAAACCTCCGTCCTATCATTTTCATTTGATTCCTGTGCTTGCCGAGTCAACACCCTCACTATAATTACTATAGACTCTTGAAAAATGTGTTCGTTATAGAAAATTGAACGACGAATCCGAATATACCCCGATATTGTGGTCCAAACTGATCTGCTCCCCTCCAGGGTACCAACGAACGTGTCCAGGAAATAAAGATTTTTTATGATTTTTTTTTCCACTTCGGACGCTTTACCGTCCAAGATATAAAAGAAAGTGACAGTTCATATTTTTACCCTAAACTGTAAACTTGTCTGCATAGAATAGGAACCGCAACTCTCCAGGCTCAAAACTAACATAGCAATGATTTTTTTTTTTTTTTTTTTTTTAATTTTTCTAGTTTTTCTTTGTGTTGATCAAATCTTACTTGTGAATGAAAAATACATCTCAAATTGACATCATATCAGTTCAACTAAGTACGGTGGTTTAAAATGTAGACAGAAAGAAATGTTATGGCATTTCTTTTGACCAATACAATGGGTTTTGAAATGACCTGAAAAGTGTTGATGTTTTAGTATCAGGGTACTTTTTGTGATTCTCCTTGACAGTCAAAAGGAAATACTGTGTCTGCACTTCGTCGTTGGTGAGTACAATGGCACAATGTATACCTCTGCTCGATATTGGTATGAGGCACCATGGAAGAGTACAACAAAATACTCACCATCGTGAGTATGACTACGTCGGCAATAATTTTTCTATAAATGAAGTACCTACCAACAAACATTCGAAATTACCTTCATTTCCGTAGCACTAAACGTACCTCAGAACAAATAACTCGACATCACTAAAACCATATGATGTCCCACCAACCACACAATGATCCTCGAAACTTTTCATAACCCTATCATATTATGATGTTTCAAACAGCTCCTTAGTATGAACATTGACCTGTGTTTCAACCGTTTGATTCACGATCGTGTTGACAGGTTCATATCGGCTCAACCTTTGAGCCCTCATTGTGAAAGAACAGTTGGTCGTACGAAGCTGCGGATGGTCCCAAAAAAAACAGTATGGTATTGAAATTTTAAAAATAGGTCAGAACTGGATCACAGAACTGGATTCACTCGGTTTCTTGTCTGTAAAATTGTTTAAATAATACCTATTTGTTTAAACAAATTAAATTTTGATGATGAGCTAGATACTTGAAATTTTAAATATAGGTCAGAAATGGATGACATTTCAATATTCACTCGGTTTGTATGACATGGTATGAGTATGGTATGGTATATTATTGTATGTATGATTTGGTATACTACAGTATGGTATGATAGGAAAGAAATTCGTATGGTATGGTATGAGTACGGTGAGAATATGGTATGGTGCCGATTTGCAATATAGTCTAGTATAGACAGAAGGGTGATCTGCACAAGGAAGATAATAAACCGTTGTGTCAAGAATTTGCAGAGTTTTTTTTATTCGATTTTCTGAATCTACGTATCTTGAAACGTAAACCAACAAATTTTGAGGGGGGGTTAAAAAAATTTTTTCTTTGGGCGATTCCAATGGTTCATTATCGAAGATAATAAACCAAAAACTCTGCAATTCTTGACACAACGGTTCATTATCTTCTTTGTACAGATCACCCTTCTGTCTAGATCACTAGGTCTAAATGTCTAGATCCTAAATGTTATTCAAAATCCGTCCGTACGCCGTCCGCGCCACTTTGCCCAGTTAACGTTGAGCTAAAATTACGAAATTTGGTTTCTGGGTTTGGACCAGCCCCACAATGATCCTCGAAGCTTTTCATAACCCTACGTCAAGGGGAAGGGGTTCAAAACGAATTTTGAAAATTTGAAAATCTCATATCTCGAAAAATTTATATAGAACGATATGTTTTTTATTTCATATTTAGATAGAGTTTGTTCCGTAGAATCCACAGCTTTGTACGACCAGCCGTTCGTTCACAATGACGGCTCAAATTTAGATAGAGTTTGTTCCGTAGAATTTTTTAAGACCATCCACAGCTCTGTACGACCAGCCGTTCGTTCGTTTGTTGGTAGGTACTTCTTTTATAGAAAAATTATTACCGACGTAGTATTAAAAACCCCAGAATTATATCGTATTAATTAATCATAATTATTATTAATAATAAATACCTACGAATGATTAATACCTAACAATAAATTATAATAATTTTCACTAGGTACTTGATAAAATTATTAATAATTAGGATAATTGATAATAATAATTAATCTAACATTTAGGATCTAGACATATAGACCTAGTGATCTAGACAGAAGGGTGATCTGTACAAAGAAGATAATGAACCGTTGTGTCAAGAATTTGCAGAGTTTTTACACACCTTCTTTATAGCATGGCTCAGTGCCATTTGAACGAAATAAGCAATTATCTCAACCCAAAAAAAAATTAGGGACAAAAAAACTGAAATTTAGGGTAATTTAGGCTAATTATGGCCATATCTCGGCTCCTAGTAGACCGATCAACTTTAAATTTGGTATGGATCTTTTTGGTGTGGATAATAGAAAGCCCTGAAAGTTTCAAGTCGCTAGGTCTATAGGGAGCCGAGTTATATAACGTCAAAAACCAATTACCATGTTTTTCTACTTTTTTCAGTCGGTCAAGGCTACAGCCTCTCCACCTTCGCCGATTGACTTGAAATTTTGCACGGAGCTTCGTTTCAAGTGTAGCAAGTGCCTTTTAAAGATTCAAGTCGATATCTTTAAAGGGAGCCGACTTATATAACTTCAAAAACCCGGTTTTTCACCCTTACCTGTTCTTCTTCTCCTTAATCAGTTAGGCATTTCCACCTTCACGGATTGACTTGAAATTTTGCACAGAGCTTCGTTTCAACATCAGACAGTGCCTTTTGAAAGGTTTAACCCATTATCTCAACCCAAAAACTTTTAGAAACAAAAAACTGAAATTTAGGCTAATTTTGGCAACTTTGACGAGTCTACAGCCTGGGTAACCGGACCAATCGACTTGAAATTTTGCATAGACCTTCTTTATAAAATGACCCACTTCAACAACAAAAAGATGTGATATCCCCCCGAAAAACACTCCGTGTAAAAATCACCCCGCCTCGCAAATATCATTCTTCAGAGGCCGGAAAAAGTTATGATATCCACTTTCCCCGCCCGCCCTTTTCCTCATTAAGGAGCTAAGTATAATGAAAAGCTTAACCACTTCACAAGCACCGTACCCCTTTCGAAATCTCCCCTTGGCGCTATTGCGAGACGTTTTTATTACTTCCACAAGCAACTAATACTTGATTGTGGTTAACGTTTTATACAAGTATTAGTTACGTACCACGTACCAGGAGCCACAAACCGCTTAGCCGACTGGATTTCGAGGAACCCAACTACAGAAGAAGTAATAAATCAGCAGGAACTCGAACCAATGGCTTACATACTTCCAGAAATAGAAGAACAACAGGAATCACTTATGGAAATAGCGGCGGTTCAAACAAGATCGCAACGGAGATTGGAAAATGAATTGGAAGATGAATTGGAAAATGAATAGGAAGATGAAGTGGAAAATGAATTGCAATTAACGACAAGCACAAATTGGGAACAAGAGTATAAAACCATGCTGACAGATGACCCATATTACCAAGAAATAACTGCTATCCTCACAAACGGCAAGACGTCCACAAATTCGTTTAGAAAACAAGCTCAAAATTACGAACTGACACCCAAGGGCATATTATTGTACAAACCCCGTAAGAGCAAAACACAAACAAACAATTTAATTTACGTACCGTATTGCCACAGACCCACTATACTGAAGCAAAATCATGATGACGCAGGCCACACAAGTGCATACTACACACAATTGCGGATAAAAAATAGATATACATGGCCGGGATTGTTCAGAGACACAAAAAAGTACGTAGCTTCATGCAAACTATGCCTGATACAGAAATCAAGGACGGGTAAAGCCCCAGGATTACTCCAAGAATTGGAAACACCACAATATCCGTTTCAAAAAATGAGACCGCAGGTGAACGGTTGTGTTGAACGTAATAACAAGAAACTTGCCGAATACATAAGACTGTACTTGGCGGACGATATGAACAACAGGGACTTATTCCTTAAACAAGGCCAGCACATTATGAATACGACAGCATCGAAGACATTGAACGGGCGAACGCCATTTTTTTGTGTATTTGGTAGAGAACATAGTCAAAACGATGGCATATCAGGAGTGCAACAACTGACGACAAAGAACGCATTAGAAAATTGCACGAATTGTGGGAGGATTTGCCAAGGATTCATCACGAAGCGTTCGAGACAAGGAAACACTATTACGACTTGAACAGACCCGATCATCAATACGAAACAGGGGATATGGTATTAATAGAGGCAAAATACCTCGACGCCACAAATACCAACAAACATTCAGAAAAATTCACAGGACCATATATCATACGACGACGAACAGGACAATACAACTATGAAATTGAAGTACCATTTAGAGGAGGAACAAAACTACGAAATTTCCATGTATCACAACTACGGAAATATAATGTTAGGAAACAGTTGCCACAGGACAATTTCCCAATGTCTCAAGTTATGAGAATCACACGTAATGACCCTGTAATTATGACATGAATGATGATTGAGTATGTGATAAAAGCTAATGAAGGGGTATGCATGACAATGTGTATGCAGCTGTATGATTGAATGCTTGGATGATTGAATGATTGGATTTCTATGAACGAATGTAGGTACCTACTGAGTGAACGAAAAAGGACCGATACCCAGGGCCCGGGAGGAGGTTCCAACGGATGAATGACAGAAAGTAAGAATGCAAGAGGAGAATGATGAGCAGAACACAAGTGAGGAAATTAGGCAACTTAAACAAATTCCCAAAACAATTATTAAAACTTAATTATTAAAACTAAAGAAAAAACAATTATTGAAACTAAAGAAAAAGAAACAGGAACGTACGACCAATATTAGTAGGCCCAGTTAAAACTCCAAGAAACGCAAGGAAAGCGGACCCGTAACACGACTCGTCTCATGTTACAGAGAAAAAGAAAAAAAAAAAAACAATGGACAGCGCGTGGACAATCCTCATTATCATGACGGCAGGAATTCTTCCGAGCTCGCAGGCAACCTTTGAAATAGAACGACACCCTGCCGCGTCAGTATTTCTTCAAAGAATTCTCAATAGCGATCCAAAACTTACCGAAACCACCGACATTACAACCAGAAACAGACTGGGGGGGACTTACTGGATCACCTACCTAAACTCAATTTCGTAACATTATTACTGTTGACAGCCATAGGGGGATTAATAATATATAGCAAGTGTGCATGCCACAATGCACAAGGGGGCACTGTTGTAGTGACTGAACCACGAGTAGTACTCAGTGGACCATAGGTTTATTTGAAAGTTATAGTATTTGTAATATTATATTGGATACTATTATATCCAGGGCTTGTTGGAGGCATGGAGGGCGCTGCATCGAGAGGAGACTATGGCCCGTGCGCTGGCGTCAAGTAACACATTGTACAGCAAGCTGGATCTGACCCTGCACTCAATCGACATGACGAATAAGAATCTAGGGCCCCTGCATGTGCGCCGATGGTTGGTGAAGCTGCGAGGATCTCTTCTGGGACTTAATCACCGCCCGTTTCTCCCGGGTACAGATAGAAGGGAAGAATGTTCTATGTGCAATATGAAGGCACTGGAAGATGTTTATCATTTTCTTGGGGTCTGTCCCGTGTTGGGAGAGTTCAGGAGCGCCTGTCTGGGTGCTTCGGTGCTCAGTAGGGAGCGTGTCATGCAGCTTCTGAATGGCGATGGTATGGGGCGGCTGGCGAATTTTTGTCGGGTGGCATGGCGTTATAGATCAGAACTGATAAAAGAGTTCAACTGGTGATGCCACTCAGAGTGAAGACTGTAAATTCGAATATTTTGGTAAAAAAGCAACTGGTATCCCTGTCTTGGACACTCTCCGGCAGAAGGACCTTTGGTCCATTGTCGTATAACATGCTAAAGCAAAGTTTTTGTTTGTTTATCATACAATTTTCATGAATTTGTTGTTGGGGTCAAACGTGAATATAATAATGAATATAATTAAACTAATATAACTGAATATAACTAAACTGTGTTAATTGTATATTATAATTATGTTAACTTTAAATATATAATTAGGAAAAATTTAATAATAAAATAGTTGATGACTCTGTTTATGATAGGTTGTGGAGTATATATTGTGAATAGTACATATTCATGTAAATAGTTATGTCAATAAAGCATGTTTTTCTTCTTCTTCTTCTTCTATTGGATTCTATTAAACATTGATCCAAGTATCATATGAGGGCAACTCAACGAATTTTGATGTGTAGATTAATTGAAGGTATATTATATAAAAATGACAAATTTTGATTGTTGATTGAATATTGATTAAATATTGAATGTTAAATACGTTGGAAAAATAAGTTTGGAATGTGAACAAACAACAATACATGGACCACTCTGTATATCTATATCTTAAGTATATTTTCAATCGATCTCCCACCACGCGAATGACTCCCAAACTAGAACTCTGGCGAAAACGACGGAACCGTAAGAACCGCCAAACGGTCAAACTACCTTTACGGTAAACACGCCACAACAACATGATCAACAAGACCCAAGCAGCATCTAATCAACAGGACCACAGCAGCATAATCCACATCCATCAACTCAAACATTTTTAATATCCATGAAAAATTTTTCAAAAAACCAAGGGAGGGATGTGAGGAAAAACAACTCCTTTCCCACGGACCCTCCAGCGAATGCTTAGCCAGCAGCGCGTGTCGAAAGTAGGTCGCCCGGAGTGGACGGTGTCCGCAGAAAATTGACAAAAAGATTTATTCGGTGAGTAACGACCAAAGTGGTAACTGCTCCGCTCCCTGGACATCGACTTCCGAATCAACGACGACTTCCCTGGATAGCAACCTGGGCCATAGCCAAGCCCGAACCCGTTGCAACCTCAACAAGGAAGGCGGTGAAGCTGATCTCTCTGGAGCCAATCAAAGCTCGGTGATACTCGTTATTTTGGCGGTCCGCGTCGTCGGGTTTATTCGGCGGGCGTTTTTTTAAAGTTGGGAGTCTAGGTAGGAACAATAATAGTTTATACTCGTAATTATACCTACTAGTTTAATAAAATATGTTCTAAATTAATGACGAGTAGATTCCAAAACCTTTCATTTCCAGAAGAGGGGGCTAACGATCTCACAAACCCGTAAAAAGGATTTTTAGCTCAATGCTAACTGAACAAAGTGCCGCGGTCGGCGTAGCGGATGAACGGATTTTTTTTTTGGTACTTGTGTGTTATACCGACCACAGAGGTAGATCAACGTTCGATGTAGAATTTCTTTCTTTTTAATTACTCGTTCCTTCAGCGTGGACTTTAGACAATAAATATCAGGTATTTGCCTTATCGCTACACCCCTCACCTCTCCGGAGTCAAGGTACAACGCTCTGCGTTAACGCTGCGCGATTCGATAACGGGTGATGCATTAGTTCTGAATCGGTGTTGAATCGGTGTTCAGTGTGTTAGAAAATGAAGATTTGGGATTTGCCACGGAGTGAAGAGGAGGCGATTAAATTTCTTCGGATGTGGGGTTCTGCAAAATGGAGGAATAAGAGACATCGAGGTACAGCCCGCCACCACCTTGACTCTTATCTAGTAGAATACATGTGGCGGATGGCACTGGCGGCCGAAGGCGGGAATCCGTTCGATACACTTCTCGTGGACATCGCCAAGTTTCAGGTGGCTATGTCTATCCAATACTAATTAAAGGTGCAGATAGTTTTCATTTTGTTTTAAAATGTAAATATTCAATAAACCATGTAATTCTACGCATATTACAGTGTTCAATTCACCTTTTCAGGTGTGGTCGGTATAACAAACAAGTACGTTTTATTCGATTTTCTGAATCTACGTATCTTGAAACGTAAACCAACAAATTTTGACGGGGGGTTAACAAATTTTTTTCTTTGGTCGATTCCAATGGTTCATTATCGAAGATAATAAACCAAAATAATGAGTTTTGATTAGTTCAACTGGATCTTACATCTTCTTGAGGAGGTGGCAGTTTTTTCGGGCTGTTTTCAGGAGAACTTCTTTTGGAGGTGTTTTCCTTGTTATCCGGCTGAGGAGGTTTTATTTGTTGGCAGCGAGTGGGTGATCCAGCAGGAGACTTTTTAGAATCGCCAACAGAAGGAACAGGCGAATCTCTAGGAGTGCTGCTCAATCCATCCATCTCTGAAAGCAGCACGAATCTTGTGAGAAAATGTATGTTATAGAAGTTGTTAAAAGCAGGGACAGAGATTATAAGAACAGCCAACTGTAAAACAATGTATATTTCATTACATCTACCATCCACCATAATTTTTACCACCCAAATGTGATACAGACAGCCGGGTACTTGGATGTACATCAAATCAAGTACAGCAGTAAGAACGTAACGGTACAACATCTGAATACATCACCAAAACGTACAAACATATACAAAACCAAACCACACAGCCCACAATGAAACAAACAAGAAACGTATTCTGGCCACACCCAACATTTAATTCTGGTTATAAACATTAAAATCATTCCCAGATTTCTTGATAGCGACGTATAATGATAAGCTAATTCGAGCTTTAGCTGAACTGAAGCAGTCAATACCTTCGAAAATAAGGAAGTAGTAAGAGCACAGAAACGGTATTCAGCAGCAGTTGTATGTGACAAACATTACGACATTTCCTGGACCGTCACATTCACAGCGTAACGGATAAAAATTCTGACCTCTAACCCACAAAATATTCATTTTAGAACATTTAACAGAGTTCTGGCTCTATTCCACCATCCTAAGATAAAGTAGTTGATAACGCAAGTACATACTTGAAAATACCTTAGCCACCAAGTGGCAACATATGTGGGGAGGAGCGTAGCGTAATGTCAAGCACAGTGAAATGGGGATTTAGGGCGGTCACCGTTAGGGCATGTTTGGGAAGTATTACCCCAAGTGTGCAGGTTCCAAACCCAAAGAAAACTTTTTTGACTCATAACATGTAAATGGTTGGTTTTCTACGAAAAGTCCTTCCAACCTACAATTTAAGCCCACTGCTTCTGCTCCTTAGGTCCAATAGATCCTGAGACATTGGACTTCGAAAATTGGAAGTAGCCCCCCAAATTGACGAAATGACGGAGCCCATCCAGAAACCCAGGCATGCTCGTTAATCAATGTACAGCATTACAGTTTTGTTCATTGCAGCTTCAAAATTGATAACGTACAAATTTGTATTTTTGAGTAGGTATATCTGTATCTGTAGTCACCTGGCGTTCCCTGCATTGATCACCCCTCCCTTAATATTATATAATGTGTATTAAGCTTTAATTTAACAGGATTGCATATTATTACATATTATGTAATAATATTCAATCCTGTTAAATTAAAGGTAGACAACTCCTCTAGAACTTTATTTCTAATGACTTTCTTCGTGGGATGAGCATTAGTCAACATTCTAGCCAAGAGATGATTAAAACTTAAATTTCGATCTTTTTGGAAAATATAGCCAATATTCGAAGTCCAATACAGAGCTGGAATCGGGCTTAAATTGTACTATATACTATTTGCTTTAATAGAGGTAAGAAGGACGTTTCGTAGAAAACCAACCTTTAACAAGTTATGAGGCAAAAAACTGAAACAAGTCCGAAAATGTCGAGGTTTATCAGCTCCCAAAAAGTTTTCCAAGTGATTTCGAAGCTTCAAAATTTAATACTAGGTACTCAAACATCTAACAACATACCAAAAAATCAGCTTCCTGCAATTTTTTCGGACCTACAGGTTTTTTTTTTTTTTTTTTTTTGGTGACTTTACCGTTTAAACGTAATCGTTTACACTTACTGACTGAACTCAAGTGACGAACACCTACAATGGGGTCTGCGCATGATTTTGGTTTAGAATTTTCATTGATAGAGAATCGCTTCAAAATTGTGAAAATGGGAACCATTGGGAACCGTCAAAATTAGTTTACCCTTATTGTTTACGGATAGAGAAATATAATCATGTTCACAAACGGCGCGCGATGACGTCAGAACCGCTAAAGCATCAGATTGGTCGGTGCGCAATTGAATCAATGCTACCACCACACCGACACCAAAAACGGTAGCTAGCCTTCCTGAAACTTCCGAGGGGTCCGACGGTGGGTGGGTGACGTCACAATCGTTACATGGAAACTAGTGTTTACAAGCGATAGCAACTCAAATAGAATAACGAATCACGATTTTTAGAATAACGATTTTTTTTTTTTCCAATTTTCAATTCTCATGCGCATACCCCATTCTACATTGACAACTAATTCCGGCAGAGCCTAACGTATAGTAAAACGATTTTTAGGGTAAACACTTGAATAGCGTTATCAAGAACTTTAACCTGAGGAGGCGAAAGAGGGAGGAGAGTGGGAAATACAAAGTCAGCAGCATTACCTAAATCACTATGGAAAACGTCATTGTCAACTGGCTCCAACTCATAACTGCCAAAACAGTCAGGAGGTACTTTTCCGAATTTGCGGAGCAGGTTGTCAATCTTCCATTTGATGTAATCCTTTTTCTTATTTCCGACGTGAACTGGGTTTAAATTGTTTCCATTAAAAATTGTTTCCATGAAAAAAAATGCAATATCAATTTCAAGAATTGTCAGTAGCTACTATAAAGCGGTCCATAAAATAGAGGTAACATTGGTGTTGCTGGTTGGGGATTCGGATATCCACAACAATAACACTGGTTTATCAAAAAAACTCTGCAAATTCATGACACAACGGTTCATTATCTTCTTTGTACAGATCATCCTTCTGTCTAGATCACTAGGTCTAAATGTCTAGATCCTAAATGTTAGATTAATTATTATTATGAATTATCACTAATTATTAATAATTTTATCAAGTACCTACCTAACGAAAATTATTATAATTTATTCTTAGGTATGTATTAATAATTTGTATTTATTATTATTAATAATTATTATTAATTATGATTAATTAATACGATATAATTCTGGGGGTTTTTAATACTACGTCGGTAATAATTTTTCTATAAAAGAAGTACCTACCAACAAACATTCGAAATTACCTTCATTTCCGTAGCACGAAACGTACCTCAGAACAAAAAACTCGACATCACTAAAACCATATGATATTCCAAACAGCTCGTTAGTATGAAAATTGACCTGTATTTCAACCGTTTGATTCACGATCATGTTGACAGACTCAACCTTTGAGCCGTCATTGTGAACGAACGGCTGGTCGTACAAAGCTGCGGATGGTCTTAAAAAATTCTACGGAACAAACTCTATCTAAATATGAGATTTAAAAAAAACATACCGTTTGATGGGAATTTTTCGAGATATGAGATTTTCAAAATTTCAAAATTCGTTTTGAACCCCTTCCCCTTGACCTAGGGTTATGAAAAGTTTCGAGGACCATTGTGGGAATGGTCGGAACCCATAAAAAAAATTTCGTAATTTTAACTCAGCGCTAACTGGGCAAAGTGCGGCGGACGGACGGATTTTGGTTTATTATCTTCGATAATGAACCATTGGAATCGCCCAACGAAAAAACTTTTTTAACCCCCCCTCAAAATTTGTTGGTTTACGTTTCAAGATACGTAGATCAAGACTGAAAAATGAGAATGTTTTAACTATTTTTAAGCAGAACAAGTTTTTTGTTAGAGTTTTATACTATGTTTTTATGCTGAAAATCGTATATATGTTCAAAACGTTAAGGCTGACAACTGCTAAATACAAATTTTTTAAAGATGAATACTGTAATGAGGTTTTGTATTTCTTTTTGTCACTCCCTAGTCGTATTGGTCACTCCCTAGAATAAGACTTTTTTTTGAAAACCTCTGTCACGAAAACTACGATATTAAGTGTGTGCCTGCTTCAGGAGATGTCAAGGAGCCTTTCCTAAAGGCAATAAAAATTTTAAAAATCGAAAAAATCGACTTTGGTTTTCGAAAAAGTTTGATAACTAAATAGATAGATAGATAGATGTTTTATTGTGTTAAAAAAACAAGTTTTTCACAAGAGTTCACATATATGGAAATAAACTACTAATACTAATAAATGAAATACAAATTTCTTTAAATTCAGATAAAGTAGGTACATAGTAGAAAGAAAAAATAAATTCTGATTTGAAAATTTAGCTCAACAGCCAATAGTGTAAGGCACAAAGAGAGAAATTAAAGATGACTAGATGAGGCACATGACATCAAAATCAGTCTAGACGAGAAAACCTTCGTTTACAGTAAATACCCGCTGTCGTAAAACAGTCTGCAGAAATCCCACTAATTTCCCTACCTCTTTCCTATCGTTGCATAGCAGAACTGAGCGGAAAACGGATTCATTTAAAAAAGGGGCTTCGAAGTATTTAAAGCGTTCGAAGGTATAGACTTTGCACGAAGAGATGAGGTGGTACAGTGTATCAGGGCTGTCTGCATTGCATATCGAGCAACTTGTGGAACTGTCAAAACGGTTGACTATTCCATGAAGGATGACTCGGCAAAAAGAGGGGTTCGCACACCTTATTTGGCACAGAAGTCTCTTTGTAAATAACGAGTAGTCATTCTCGAGGTACAATGCACTCTGCCGTGGGTTAAAAGGAGAATTTCGTGGGCAGTAACTGAAGGAAGACGAAGACGACCTCTCCAAATCAGCCTGGTGTAGTTTATTGAGAAAGGCATCTAAGAAATCCTGCTTTTTCCCCTTAATCATGGTGCGGTCTCTGGATGTCCACAAACTTTGTAGATTTGCATCTTCAAGGATGCTCTTCAGCTGCAAAGACCAGTTGAATTTTGGATCGGGAAAACTTTGGGTGAGGGGCATTAATCTTTCAAAGCAAATTCTGGGAAGTCTATTTTGAGGCATGGCCAGGAGTTTACTCCACCAGCCGAACATCGCCTTGGCTATTAAGAATTTTGTGTGACTAAGCCCAAGTTCCAATCTAACTATGTAATCTGGCGTGTTAAGCGCTAAACCCATAAGTGACTTGAAGGCCCTAACCTGAACACGTTCCAGGATTTCCGCGTATTGAGAGGCCCACACTTCAGAGCCATAGAGCATGGTACTCACTCAGCCCCAGAGAAGAGCCCATACCAAGTTTCGGGGGATGCGGCTTGAGTTTTGAAAATAACCGGCCAGACGTTCTTATAAGCAGCAATTCCCTTATTAACAGCAAACTGGGCCTGCCGGAAAAACAATCCTGACCTGGAGAAGAGAACTCCTAAGTAAGTGTATGTAGAAACTGTCTGCAATTCATCCAAACCACACCAAAATCTGTTAGAAGCCTGTCTCCCTTTACGCTGAAAAACCATTACTTTGGACTTGGAGGCGTTGATAGTAAGATTATTCAAACTACAATATTCGCTCAGAGCTTCGAGAGCACGATTCATATTCCGAGGAGTATCAGCGAGTAAGACCTGATCATCTGCATAAAACAATGAGATCAGAGAAACAGTCCCATCAATACTCACTCCTTCAATACCTTTTGAGAGCATGAACGAATCAAAATCTGAAATAAATGAGGCAAATAGGAGGGGTGAAAGAATATCACCTTGCAAAACACCAGAAGTTATGTCATAGGGCTTGGAAGACTCTGTCCCCAGTCTAATAGAAAACACTGCCTGCCCATACCAGGTCCGGACGAGATTGATGAAACGAGCACTAACACCCATTGAATGCAGCTTATTCCACAACAACTCATGAGAAATGCTGTCAAAAGCACGTTTATAATCGATGAAGGTGCAGTACAGTTTCCTTCCCCTCAATCTGGTTGAAATGTGGGCCATACTGGCTAATGTGAATATTGAGTCGATAGTCCCTCTGCCCTTCCTAAACCCATTTTGATTTTCTGGCAAGAGATCTTTATTAGAAGCAAAGGATAGCAACCTATTGAGGAGAATTTGAGAGAAAATTTTAGCAAGACAGTTAATGAGTGAAATACCACGATAATTACCCACATCAGCTGAATCTCCTTTCTTCAATAGCAAAAAAACCTGAATTTTCGCCCAGCCAGAGGGAACGACTCCAGAAGATAAAATCAAATTGAACAAATTCAGAATGTATAAGAGCCCTTCCTTCGGCATATTTTTGAAAAACTCATTATTCTTAGGTATTAATAATTTGTATTTATTATTATTAATAATTATTATTAATTATGATTAATTAATACGATATAATTCTGGGGTTTTTAATACTACGTCGGTAATAATTTTTCTATAAAAGAAGTACCTACCAACAAACATTCGAAATTACCTTCATTTCCGTAGCACGAAACGTACCTCAGAACAAAAAACTCGACATCACTAAAACCATATGATATTCCAAACAGCTCGTTAGTATGAAAATTGACCTGTATTTCAACCGTTTGATTCACGATCATGTTGACAGACTCAACCTTTGAGCCGTCATTGTGAACGAACGGCTGGTCGTACAAAGCTGCGGATGGTCTTAAAAAATTCTACGGAACAAACTCTATCTAAATATGAGATTAAAAAAAACATACCGTTTGATGGGAATTTTTCGAGTTTAAATTTTCAAAATTTCAAAATTCGTTTTGAACCCCTTCCCCTTGACCTAGGGTTATGAAAAGTTTCGAGGACCATTGTGGGAATGGTCGGAACCCATAAAAAAAATTTCGTAATTTTAACTCAGCGCTACCTGGGCAAAGTGCGGCGGACGGACGGATTTTGGTTTATTATCTTCGATAATGAACCATTGGAATCGCCCAATGAAAAAACTTTTTTAACCCCCCTCAAAATTTGTTGGTTTACGTTTCAAGATACGTAGATCAAGACTGAAAAATGAGAATGTTTTAACTATTTTTAAGCAGAACAAGTTTTTTGTTAGAGTTTTATACTATGTTTTTATGCTGAAAATCGTATATATGTTCAAAACGTTAAGGCTGACAACTGCTAAATACAAATTTTTTAAAGATGAATACTGTAATGAGGTTTTGTATTTCTTTTTGTCACTCCCTAGTCGTATTGGTCACTCCCTAGAATAAGACTTTTTTTTGAAAACCTCTGTCACGAAAACTACGATGTTAAGTGTGTGCCTGCTTCAGGAGATGTCAAGGAGCCTTTCCTAAAGGCAATAAAAATGTTAAAAATCGAAAAAATCGACTTCGGTTTTCGAAAAAGTTTGATAACTAAATAGTAGGGATGGGTATCGATGTATCGATGTTTCAAAAAAAGATGTATTCTCTTCGATGTTTTTTCAACATCGATGTATTCTCTTCGATGTTTTTCCAACATCGATGTATTCTCTTCGATGTTTTTTCAACATCGATGTATTCTCTTCGATGTTTTTCCAACATCGATGTATTCTCTTCGATGTTTTTTCAACATTGATGTATTTTACCAGACATCGATGTTTTTTCTCAAAATGTCTTCTTTTTCTTTGGTCCATTAAATACAAATAATATATGCCTACCTGTATATATGCAATAGTTATTCTTATTCTATATTATCTTTTTATCCGGTTATTATATCATCCAATTTTTCAGTATCCTTGCATAAAAATAATAGGTACTATACAGATTCAAGAAACATCGATTTGCTTGAACCGAATAACAGGGATAGGGAGGGAAATGCGTTATCTGTGTTCTTATCATCTTCAACCTCGAACCTCCAATTCGTTGTCTTTTCTAGTTTTTTTTTCTCGCGGTTCCTCTTTCCTGTACTTTCTATTTGCGCTCTTTACGTTCTTTCCAAAATGCCTCCAAAAAGTGACATTTGGCTATATTTTGAGAGGATAAAAGAACTAAACTTGGCGAGGTGCCGCCACTGTGGGAATAATAATTATTCCATAATATGGAATAATATACCTAGTTTATAATTATATTATAATATACCTAGTTCAAATTATTTGAAGACAAGTGGAATCACGACCAACTTGCGGTGCCACATAGAGCACAGAGAAACTGGCGTCAAAATTGTTATTTTTGCATGAAGCTGAAGTCCAATTCTGGAATATTTGATTATTTACTAATTCTAGTATAATGTTATAAGTTTAACCTATATTTTCTATATTATTAAGTATAATATACTTATAATATATTATATTATAGTATATTATTAATAATATTGAGTGTGTGTGGTTTAGGTTGACCGTCAGTAAGAATGATGTTGAGGGATGTCGAGGGTCGGTCAAATGAAAATTGATTTATGTGCCAACGTTTCGAAGAATATATTTCTTCATCTTCAGGGCAGGTTATGAAATAGAGTTAGACTCCAACAGGGAAGCTCCTTCCTCCAGATCACAGAAGTAATAACTTCTTACTTAGCTTCCCAACAGGGAAGCTCCTTCCTCCAGAGCACAGAAGTAACAAGTTATTACTTCTGTGATCTGGAGGAAGGAGCTTCCCTGTTGGAGTCTAACTCTATTTCATAACCTGCCCTGAAGATGAAGAAATATATTCTTCGAAACGTTGGCACATAAATCAATTTTCATTTGACCGACCCTCGACATCCCTCAACATCATTAATAATATTAGAGTATAATATACTCTAATATACTCTAATCAGAGTATAATATTATTATACTCTGATGTTCTAACTTGTCATAATTTTTTCTACAATGAAAATATATTATCCCCCTCCTATAAAAACATCGATGTATCAATACATCGATGTTATTTCTCCGATGTTTTTTGGACATCGATGTATTTGGAAGAAAAAACATCGATGTTTCGACATCGATGTTTTGTTCATTGATACCCATCCCTACTAAATAGCACCAAAATTGGAGAATGACCTTTTCATACTAACAAGCTATATGGACATCTGGGTAATTGTCCAGAGCTTGAAGACGTCCGTGCATCCTTGGAGGCCGAAAATTGTACTTACCTCAGAAACTCGACGTTATATTGGGCTGCGAGAAGACGAATGGCTGAAGTTGCCGCAAACCGTCAAGGCATAAGATAAAAAATACTAACAAGCTGTTTGGAACATCATATGGTTTTAGTGATGTCGAGTTTTTTGTTCTGAGGTACGTTTCGTGCTACGGAAATGAAGGTAATTTCGAATGTTTGTTGGTAAGTAGGTACTTCTTTTATAGAAATATTATTGTCGACATAGTATTAAAAACCCCAGAATTATATCGTATTATTTAATCATAATTATTAATAATTATCATTAATAATAAATATGAATTAATAATACCTAACAATAAATAACCCAGTGGTCTAGACAGAAGGGTGATCTGCACAAAGTAGATAATAAACCGTTGTGTCAAGAATTTGCAGAGTTTTTTTCATTCGATTTTCTGAATCTACGTGTCTTGAAACGTAAACCAACAAATTTTGAGGGGGGGTTAAACAATTTTTTTCTTTGGGCGATTCCAATGGTTCATTATCGAAGATAATAAACCGAAAAACTCTGCAAATTCTTGACACAACGGTTTATTATCTTCTCTGAGCAGATCACCCTAATCCAATTAACGAACTGTTAGATGAAACTCTAGCTCATCATCCCAATTAAATTTAAAATGCTATACGAATTTCTTTCATATCATAACCATACTGTAATATATTACAGTATGGTTATGATACGAAAGAAATTGGTATATATACCAAATCATACATACAATAATATACCATGTCATACAAACCGACTGAATATTGGAATGTCATCCATTTCTGACCTATATTTAAAATTTCAAGTATCTAGCTCATCATCAAAATTTAATTTGTTTAAACCAATAGGTATTATTTAAAAAATTTTACAGACTAGAAACCGAGTGAGTATTGCATTGTGATCCAGTTCTGACTCATTTTTAGAACTTCAAGTCAATAGCTCATCATCAAAAATTAATTTGTATTATTACAAAGAGGTATTATTTAAACAATTTTACAGATGAGAAACCGAATGCATATTGCAATGTGTTAAATCCCCAACTCACGGTTAAAATTTCCAGTCTGTAGTTTACCGGGAAGATGAAAAAAGTAGTTTTAATGTTTGGCGTCTGGGGGGTTGACCGACCTAACGGCCGTTTTAGACGTGAAGTTTAGTGTTTCTCCTAAACCTTTGCGCGCTCACTGTGAACGAACGGCTGGTCGTACAAAAATCCAATTGGTCTTAAAAGATTTTTTCAGGTAATTTTTCAGGTCATTCAAAAGTGAACTAAAAATTACACCGTTTCATGTGAATTTTTAGAGATATGACATTGTCGAAATTTCACAGTTCGTTTTGAACCCCTTCCCCTTGACCTAGGGTTATGAAAAGTTTTCTTAAACTAAATATAATCGTTTATTTACACATTTTACATAATACAGATATATTCACAAGTACAAATTATGAATGCAACGTTCGTTTGTTTAATATCTAAGCCTAAGGTCAGTGACCTGTCCAGGCTCGTTCTCTCCCAGCTCAGCTTGGATGTGCGTACGTTCAGTAATGCATTTTAGTTTATAAGAATTGTTCTTATATATTACTTCCTAAATATCCTACTTTTAACAAACTAAAAGGTACTTATACCTACTTAACGTCTAGCAAAGGTCGTTGTGGTAGTACATTTCTGTTATTCAAATTTTACATATAGGGATATTGGATTTTTGTGGGTCACTATGAATTCAAAATTTAAATTTAAGGATGATGGATTTTGCATTTATTTGATTCATCAAGTGTTGAAATGTTAGCTTTTTGAATACAGCTACAGAGTTAGTTGTTTTAATAATTAAAACAAATTATTGCTGATGGCAAAGTTTCGAAAACTGAGGGGGCCAGCCAAGGCAACTGCCTAGTGTAGAAATCATTGCTTGGGCGTGCTATTGATAAAATACTTTGTGCGTTCAACCTGGTAGGTCTCACATCACTTCTCTTTTCGAATAAGCCGAGGGACTTATGCACATATAAGGCCAATCGATAAACATACGTCATTCTTGGAGAAAGTACTTCAAAATCCTCGTAAAGGTTCACCATTTGGGTGCGCCTGTGTGATTTCGTGGCTATACGCAAGACAGTATTCACAACCACATTTAGGTTACCTAAACTACTTGCGTACGCACCTCCCCAAATGGGTATACCATAGATCAATATGCTATAAACATAGGCATAGAAAACCATACGTAGATACGTTTCGAGGATCATTGTGGGGCTGGTCCAAACCCAGAAACCAAATTTCGTAATTTTAGCTCAACGCTAACTGGGCAAAGTGCGTTTTTTATTCGATTTTCTGAATCTACGTATCTTGAAACGTAAACCAACAAATTTTGAGGGGGGGTTAAAAAATTTTTTTCTTTGGGCGATTCCAATGGTTCATTATTGAAGATAATAGGTAAACCAAACACTCTGCAAATTCTTGACACAACAGTTTATTATCTTCCTTGTGCAGATCACCCTTCTGTCTATACCAGACCGTGTTGCAAATCGGCACCATACCATATTCTCACCGTAGTCATACCATACCATACGAATTTCTTTCCTATCATACCATACTGTACTATACCAAATCATACATACAATAATATACCATACCATACTCATACCATGTCATACAAACCGAGTGAATATTGAAATGTCATCCATTTCTGACCTATATTTAAAATTTCAAGTATCTAGCTCATCATCAAAATTTAATTTGTTTAAACGAATAGGTATTATTTAAACAATTTTACAGACAAGAAACCGAGTGAATATTGCATGTGATCCAGTTCTGGCCTATTTTTAAAATTTCAAGTCAATAGCTCAGCATCAAAATTTAATTTGTATTATTACGAAAAGGTATTATTTAAACAATTTTGCAGATGAGAAACCGAGTAAATATTGCAATGTGGTCTATCCCCAACTCACGGTTAAAATTTCTAGGTAGTTTTACCTAGAACTTTTCTTAACCCTAGGTCAAGGGGAAGGGGTTCAAAACGAAATTTAAAATTTCGACAATGTCATAATCTCAAAACATTTAACTGAACAGTGTAATTTTTAGTTCACTTTTGAATGACCTGAAAGATTACGAATCTTTTAAGACCAATTGGATTTTTGTGCGACCAGTCGTTCGTTCACAGTGAGCGCGCAAAGGTTTAGGAAAAACACTAAACTTCGCGTTGAAAACGGCAGTTAGGTGGGTCAACCCCCAGACGCCCAGAACAAAACTACCTTTTTTCATCTTCCCGGTAAACTACAGTCTAGAAATTTTAACCGTGAGTCGGGGATAGACCACATTGCAATATTCATTCGGTTTCTCATCTGTAAAATTGTTTAAATAATACCTCTTTGTAATAATACAAATTAATTTTTGATGATGAGCTATTGACTTGAAGTTTTAAAAATGAGTCAGAACTGGATCACAATGCAATATTCACTCGGTTTCTAGTCTGTAAAATTGTTTAAATAATACCTATTTGTTTAAACAAATTAAATTTTGATGATGAGCTAGATACTTGAAATTTTAAATATAGGTCAGAAATGGATGACATTCCAATATTCACTCGGTTTGTATGACATGGTATGGGTATGGTATGGCATATTATTGTATGTATGATTTGGTATAGTACAGTATGGTATGATAGGAAAGAAATTCGTATGGTATGGTATGAGTACGGTGAGAATATGGTATGGTGCCGATTTGCAACACAGTCTGGTATAGACAGAAGGGTGATCTGCACAAGTTAGATAATAAACCGTTGTGTCAAGAATTTGCAGAGTTTTTGACATTTTATGTCTTTACTTTGCTACATAAACTCGAAAATGCAACGGAGAAATGTAACTCGGGTTTCTGATGATTTTCGCTTACAACCGATTCGTTGCTACGGAACTTTATCTTCGCCAGTTATCATCGTACAAAAATCGTTCACCACTGGTTGGATAGCTCTCGATTTACCTAACCATATTCAGGGGCGGCTCGTGGGCTCAGAAACTGGTGGGGCACCAGGGCAATATTTAGGTGCATACCTACCTATTAGGTACTCACTATAGGAACTAAACTCAAACTACCCTTACAGCTAAACTGCTTCATAATTAATGGTATGCAGCTCTTAGCAAGTCAGGAAACATCGTTCTCCAAAGAGTTCTCTTGAGGAGAGGGAAGATTACTGACCAGTATCCAGGATTACCGACGAGGAGGTGGCTGCAAGGCAATCCCACCTACCCACCCAAATAATTATCTTCAAAATGATAGGAAGAATAAAAGATAAATTGTGACTGTACGAGTACTATTCAAAGAGTACATTATAAAGGTAGTCAAAAAATTATATTATTGGAGTTTCTATTACTGGGGTTTTTAAAAATTAGCAATCGCGACCATCTGCTTCCTAGCCGAGTGGTACCTTGAAAACCCCCTCTAAAAATGTCCTCTTATGCCCAGATTGCACATACGTTTTCTTATCCAATCGTATCAAAACATTTTGAGCGATCACAGAACAGCAAGATTGATTTCAACTAGCTTTTAGAGTTCGTTGGTTAGCTCAAACAAAGCTCGAGTCAACGAAGTCACCATCAGTTTCAGGGATAACAAATAAAACAGTATTCTCAACGGTTGGCTGAACTACATAATAATATTATGTATATTACTGTTATTAACGGTTATTAACTGTTATTAACTTACAGAATGTAGAAATCAACAAATGAGATTCCCTTGGGCGAATAGTGATCCACGTAGTATAGTAGGGTTTTCTGTGGATCCACTTCAGTCTTGACTACTAGCAAAGCGTTCACGCGTTGCACGTGAGATATTAAATTTCAATGTTTAGTTGATTAATATTATGGAGACAATAATTCACTTTTACTATAATGAGTAAATACGAAGCTAAAAACCACCAGTCAATGCATTCAAAATAATATTATAACGTCAGGCAACGTTTTGATATCATTCTTATCAAACATGGAAGAAAGCATGGAAGAATGAAACTCCGTTGTTCCTTGACAAGGAACGATTCAACGATCGATTGTTTTCGGCGTTCAACTTGATACGATATTTTGGCCACCGCCCGGAACGCCTCCTATCTCGGAACACAGAGTGCCTTCCCCCACCCCAGGAAGCGCCTATACCTTCAACATTGAGACTGGGGCACTTCTGGTCGATCCGATAATCGACTTTTTTAATCGATAAATCGAAACAAAATGCGACTCAGTGGAAGTGGGTAGTCATGGAGGAAGGGAGATCTCCCTTCTTCCATGGTGGGTAGTAGTAGGTAAGATTTTTTTCTCCTTGTTCTATGTTTTTTCTGTTTTCCTTTGCAAATTTTTGGGTGGGGCGAGGGCCAAGGTGGCCTTATGGACGAGCCGCCACTGACCATATTACGTTAACCACTGCGGAGTGCGTGGCCGACAAGCTGCGGTATGAGCGTGATTGTTTAAATAATTGTTTACACACAGGTGATCATTCTCAATCATTTATATTGTCAACACGAATGCAAGCTTCATATAAGTTTCTGATGGGAGGGGGCGCAAAGACATAAAATGTCCCTCGTGGTTGCGTACTTGTACGAAAGCTGTACCCACCGTTTGTGTTTTTCGCAGAGTAATCAGTTTATAAATTTTTTCATGATGATGTCCCTACTTGACCAGTAGGGGAGACTGGGGTAAATAGAGCCTAGTAACTTTGGAAGCCCCCCACGGGTTACTAAATGGGTGTAAACCCACCTTTTGAAAGGGAAATAACTCAAATTTCAAATATCATGTCCCTCTTCGTTCTAAAGTGTGACTGAAGAATTGTACGAGTTGAAAACCTGAAAATGTAGGATGGACCTGTGTACCTCGGTTTTGGGGTAAAACGTTGATCCATGGGTCTGGGTTTTCAATTTTTATTCTATTTTCTGAATCTACGTATCTTGAAACGTAAACCAACAAATTTTGAGGTGGGGTTAAAAAAAAGTTTTTCTTTGGGCGATTCCAATGGTTCATTATCGAAGATAATAAACCAAAAAGAGTATGCAAGCCATATGCAACCCAAATGTCTTAATGGTTTTAGGGTCGCTGATTCCGAATCTGAGGTCGGCTGACCTTCATTGGGTCATTTGAACATCAAATCGGGGGAAATCATCAGGCAAATCTGACAAAATGTGTACATAATATAAATATTATTTTTCAGAGATTCCCCAGGTTGGTAGGTTAAACCTAATATCAACCTCTTAGTGACCTTTTTCGGCTATTTGACCTTCAGATGACCTTGCTAAGACAAACAAAGGTCATATTCAAATTATGCGACATCAAAAACCTATGTAAATGTTTTCAGCTTTGTTCAATCATTTCCCCCGATTTGACCTTCAAATGACCTGAAACCTGACCCGATGAAGGTCAATCGACCTCAGATTCGGAATCAGCGAGCCCGAAAATGTCTGCACACACTTTTTTCGTAAACCTGTATAATTGAACATTAATTGGACAAATTGATCATTCATTTCCAATGTCATGAGATGAGAAGTTCCTGGGGTGCATCATTTCAGTGTATTTCCATTGAAACCGTAATCCGTTCGTCCTACTACTTCCATAATTGTTTTAGTACCTACCTTAGTAGTAGTTTTGGTCATAGGTCTCTAGTAATGGGGTACACCCTAGTCATAGGACCCTAGTAATCACTTATGAGATACGAAGTGCGATCAAAAAGTTCCAGGCCTTTTTGAATTGAGCGGCCCCTCGTTAACAAGGAAGGCTGCCGTTGCGCTCATTTTGTAACCACAACCCTCCCAAGTAACCTCTTTTTTTACAATTTTCTAGCCCTTAACCAGACCCAAGTTTGCTGAAGATGGACGTGAAGGAAGAAACTCTTTGGCTTCTTCGACAGACCTATGGAGATGACGTGATGAGTCGTTCACGGTGTCAAGAGTGATTCAAGAAGGAACCATTAGGGAAGGCAGAACATCGTGTGAAGATGACCCTCGGTTCAGGAAGGCCCTCAACATCCACTGAAGACATTCAAGTGGCAAAAGTGAACGGCCTTATCCGTTCCAATCAATCGTTTAACGATTCGTGAGATGACTGAGGAGTGCCACATCTCATTTGGGTCGTGCCAGGAAATGTTGACAAAAAACGGGAGATGAGAAAAGTCATGCATACTGTTTTCTTTGATTCCAAGGGCGTTATTTTCCACGAATTCCTCTCACAAGGTTAAACATAAACAATTAATAGTTTTCGCTAGGTACCTTGAAACCCTAAGAAATTGCGCCAAAACATTCGGCAGAAAAGACCAGAACTGTGGCCGACAGGAGACTTTAATCGGTACAACGCGCCTTGCCAAACAACCCTTCCCCAGCCCTCCTACTCTCCTCACGACTTCTGTTTATTCCCCAAACTCAAATTCTCGATGAAAGGATATCGTTTTCAGTTGATGAAGAGATGAATGAATGAATGAATGAAATGAAAGTTTATTCCAAGAAAACAAATAACAAAAAACTTCAATATAATAGTGGAATATACCCCAGGGCCATAGGGAAATCCCTGTGCGGCTAGGGGGAGTTGCTTCTTAAAGGTTATAAAAGGAAAAAAAGGAATGATACTCTATTTTAACAACATATGTACAATACATACTAATATGAGGAGAGGAAATACATATATATTTTTAGGAATACACTACATAAATACTAGAGAGAGCCTCTTCGCACCTAGAATGACCGCGAGAGATTAGCCATGTAAATACTTTTCTTTTGAAGGCTGAACGAGAGAAACCGGAAGGGCTTCTCATCTCATCAGGCAGCATTCGGATGAGATACGGGATGCAGTAGAATATATGTTTGGATGTGCTCCATAGACGGGTCTTTGGTGCGGGTATTACTGCTTGGGTGGTGGGTCGCAAACCATAACGGACAGCCTGAGGGCTACTGAAGAGATCGGGGTGTTTGTGGAAGAAAGAGAGGGAGGCTTTTATATAAAGTTGTTGGATGGAAAATACGCGGACAAAGTTGAATAGATCAGTTGTTGGAAATCTACGAGGTTTTTTTGAAATTATTTTTAAGATTGATTTTTGTAAAATGTTGAGTGGGTTTATAACATTCGAAGCTGCTCCTCCCCAAGCAATAATACCAAAGCATATGATGCTTTGCACCAGAGCCTTATATATTACAATGGAATTTACTAGGCTAAGGCACCCTCGGAGTTTATAAAATAAGTGGGTGAATTTACGGAGTTTCTGGGTCAGAGCTATTACTTGATCATCCCACTTCAGATCCTCGTCGATTATTATACCCAAGTACTTTGCAGACTGCACCCGTTCCAGCACTGGGCATGAAGCACACTCGCTCTGTGAGCCACAGATATGTAATTTAATTTGTGCGCTAACATATTTTTTGGACGGTGATTTAGAGAAGACGAGATATTTTGTTTTTTTTAACGTTCAAGCTCAAGGTATTTTTGCAAAGCCATTTAAAAATTTTATTTACGTCACTATTTGCTGAATGGAAAAGCTCGTCCCAAGTGTCACCCACACACAGGATCGCCGTGTCATCTGCAAATAAATATGAGGTACCCAGCAGGTTTAAATTACCAAGCTGATTGATAAAAATCAGAAAGAAAATTGGGGCCAGCGTGCCACCTTGAATAACTCCATATTCGATAGGGTTTTCACTACTGTCAGCGTTCTCAATTGTAACTATCTGCTTCCGTTCGTTGAAATAACTTGTGACCCATTCCAATTCTAAACCTTAACGCCATAGGATGGTAGCAAATTTATAAGCAGGTCTCTATCGATTGAATCGAATGCTTTAGCCATGTCCAGCATAATAAGAATGCCCTTTTTCCCCCGATCTAATAGCGAATTTATATCTTTGGTTAGTGTATATAGAGTCTCCTCAACCCCCATCCCCCTCCTGAAACCGAATTGCCTACTTGACAGTAAATTCTGATCTTCAAGATGTGCGTACAGGAGCTGTTTAACCCATCGCTCGATTAATTTGGAAATTGTGCTTAACAAAGAGATCAGGCGATAGTTAGAGAGATCGGAAGCATCACCGCCTTTGAACAAAGGTATGACACGAGCTATCTTGAGTAGATCGGGGAAAATCCCATTTTTTAGGCTAAGGTTTATTATGTGCACGAGAACATTTTTCAGTATTTTGTAATATTTCTTTATCAGACTTAAAGAAATATTGTCGATTCCAGGAGCTGATTTCCCATTCATACCGTTGATGAGGCTTTCGAGTTCACTTGTTGAAATATCTTTAAATTTAAATGTCTGTGGCACATCAATTGTTATGTTGGCAATAAAAAGAGAACTTTGTGTTTGGGTTATACAAGGAATTCCGTCCACTAGTCTTTTGCCAACGCCACTGAAAAAAGAGTTGAAATCATCAGCAACCTTCTTCTTGGCATTTGCGTGGTCAATGTTCCATGTCTCCATAGATTTCGATATAAGTTTGTTTACAGAATCAGTTTTTCTAGATCCACCCCTTAAAACCTCGTTTACAATTTTCCAAGTGTCCTTTGGTTGCTTTGCATCCTTCAATTTATTTTTGTAGAAATCATCCCTAGCTATTTCCTTCAAATGATTTATTGTATTACGGTAATATTTTATTCGTGCCAGAAGGGCCGTATTGAAAGGTTCTTTCTTTGACTTTTTACATAGCTTGTCTCTGATACGAATCGCCCTAAGAATCCAAGGCCTCCAAGGTCATCCAAGGCATCAATTTTTGTTTCGCATGAGTCGTAATTACCTTATGTTCAGAAGCAGAATCAATGCATTCTCCCACGCCAGCGACAAATAATGTGACAACTTTGTTTACGTCTGAACAGTTTATCATTTCATTCCAATCGTAGTGATCTAAATTATTTTCTAGTTTAGTATAATTAATCTTATTTTGATATTGTCTACATTGTTTACTACTCTTGCTTGAATGGCATGTAAATTCAATTGAACAGCAAATTGCGTAATGATCTGTCACATGACATTCCAGAATTCCTGATAACAATACCTGGTTTTTACCTCGGTAAAAGATATGGTCAATGCAAGTAGAAGAGCTTCCCTGCACTCTAGTAGGTTTATTTATGAGTGATTGAAAACCCAACTCAGCCAGTGAAGACACGTAGTACATGGTATCCGAATTATTATTGTTATAAATGTTTATGTTTAAATCACCTACAATGAATATAATATATTCATTGTGTTCTGCATCACGCGAGATGCGTACGACGTCTACTAGGTAACTCATCAGAGAATTTTGTGATATCGCCAATACCATTCCTATAGATACCAAATACATCACAAATTTCTTTTCTTTCTTTAAATCTAATATGAATGCAAGTCGCTAGATGTAATTTGACCCACTTTACAGTATAGTTGAAACTTGATTTTACATAAATTACGATTCCATCATTCTTATTGATGTGTTCATTCGAGGAAATAAGGTCATACCCACGAATTTCGGTAAGAATTGGGCAATTTTGTAAGTGTGCCTCCGTAAATATCATGATATCATAGGAAAAAATACCATCTGAAAAATTTGCATTATAGCTTCTAATGTTCGTGTGAAAGATTGAAAGTTTTTGCTTATGTTTAATTGGCGAAAAGTATTCGTCAACTGACTCAAAATACATGTGATCCTCTAAATCGATCTCAGTAATCCCATTAGCCAAATTTATCATAAAATTATCATTCATTATCATAAAATTAGCGGTTTGGCATTTCTTGATTGACGTATGGATTGAGATGCTACATACTTTCTATGTCTTCATACATCTTGATTGTCTTCACTGGTAATGCGTCGTTTTTCCTGATATGCACGATGCAGTTCTTCACCCAGACATATTTGTAGTTCATAGATCTGGCCTTGGCTTTGGCTCTTCTGAGCAGATCAGCTCGAAATGAGGTGAGATTCTCGTTGATATAGATTCTATCTGTCGGCCAATTTTTGAAGATTTGGTTTGCAGTGAGATTTTTTACAGTTTTTGCTGAAGAAATTAGGTTTTGAGCGCCTTCAGATGTCTTGAGCACTGCCAAAATTTTCCGAGGGCGGTCTTGGCGAGTGGGACCTACCCTAAATGCAGCTGACACATCTCCACAGTCGACTTTCAATACTTGAGCGGCAGTTTTTACGATTGCAACAGGGTCTTCATTATTTGATTCTGGGACACCGTTCAGTTCAACATTGTTGTTTCGTGATTTTTGTTCCAAGAAATCAACTTTTAGCTGCAGATCAGAGATTGCCGACTTAAGCCCAGCATTTTCTTCTGCCAATCCTCTAACGGACTCCTCCATTTTACACATCTTTTCAGTGAAGATATCAAATTGATCACTCATGAAATTGACCGATGCCTTCAATTCCTTTATGTCCTCAACTGCAGCCATCAGTGCGCCAAGTTTTTGATTTACTTCATATATAACCCGTTCGGTTGAGGATGGATCCGCTACGTTGCTTGCACCGCTACGTTGCGGCACTTGAACGGTTATCGTCCTCGACGTCCCCAGAAATACGTTTGCCGAGATCATCAGAGTTCTCTTCCAAGCCCGCTTTCCCCCCCTCCTTGCACAAGTCACATTTCCACCGTTCTCTAGCGTCCCTTGAGTTTTCGAGACTCTTCAATCGTGTGCATGCCGGATGGAATGAAGCTTCACATCTCGCACATTTCGCAGTTTTTGTGGGCGAATAAAGATCACGGGAACACCTCTTGCAGTCTTGCATCTTTACGGGAGATAAAAAACCAACCAAATTAACACGCCCGATAAACCGATACGACCGTTGAGACCGATAAGACGACCGCCTGACGGACAATGTTCAACACAGCAAACACTCGGATAATAGATAAAAGTGATTATCACGGCTCAATAGAGACAGAAAATCGCAGAGAAATGAGATAGAGAATCAGAGCGATAAGAGACAACAGCACTGATTAGATCCCTTCGAAAGCTCAAGAGCAACTGAAGGAAAAACACAGGAGTAGCTGTACAGCATCCCGGAAGGTGAGTTTTCCCGATGCATGGACGAATGGAAACACCGTTGGGAGAAGTGTGTGCATTCCCAAGGAGATTGCTTTGAAGGTGACAAAATTGAATAATTTTAAAAAATTTCAGTAAAGCGTATGTAAGAAAGTCTCTAGAACTTTTTGATCACACCTCGTAACCATCATCTTTTGTGAATTTCAAACATACCAACTATATCGAATCTCACAATTGTTATTATTGTATTATTGTTTGTTACACAATATTAGCTGGTTTGATTTGGGAACATCTGCTAAATTAAATTGAACATCTGCATAATAATGAGGTGTGATTTTTAGATTGCATGCTGTAATCGCATGCTCACAACAAACTACGAAGAAATGCCATGCTGGTTAGTTTGTCAATTATTCGAAAATGATGACAAAGTTTATCGATATGTATGTAGAATTGTAGGTACCTACTAACTATAAATACTGTAACTACTAATTTTAAATAAAAAAATGTAAATCACAAAATGATATTATGAATATTAATAGTAACTAGTAGATAACGAGTCTTACTTTCATTTACTGGTGAATTTCTGCTGGGTTCGAATGTGTAGTCACTGTCTGACAGAAGGTTCTTCTTGCTCTCTGCCCATCTAGTTCCTAAATGTGAAGTGGGCAGTAGGTAAACAACCATGGGATATTTTCGACTCCATTTTCTGGGGGAAATAGAAAATGAAAATATTATGTAGGCATGACAATTAAAACGACTGAACAAGAAAAAAAATACCGTAAACGTGGTGACATACTAATGTAACCTTGAGGGTCATTGAGGATGCATTATGCCTTGGCAGAGGGGACAGGGAAGATAATAGGCCTTTTCACAGGTGATATATCAGTATGCCAAATTTTTATGCTAAGCGTTTATTTTGATACTGTATAACTCCACTTGTCTTGGTACACGAAACAAATCGATCAACTCCTGGGATATCAGGGGATCCCAAAGCTGCGGTCTGTGTAGTGAACTCATTTTGAGTCTTATGTTCACATGCACATGCATCTTATCTGCTGAATCCTGCAGCTCACACTTACAAACTCCACACGTTACCTGCCATTTAAAGCAGGACGTGTTGTTCAACAATATCCAAAATATTTCTCCAGCTGAACACGTACCTTTTGTTCGTCAGATTTTCAGGCAGCAGCTGCACCTCACAGCGAGCAATATCGAACGTCCTTTCTCGAGTGAATTTCATTGTGTGTTTAGGTTCACTCCAGAATGCCCGCTTCGGTATCTTCCCTTTAGGAGTGCACAACCGCAGGATACTTCCAACCAATTTAACGTATACAGTTTCAGTCTTAGATATGTGGTAGTTTTGTGGGTTGTACTCTCCCGGCAGTTCATTCATCCAGCCCTGAACAATTAATATGGAATGAGCCAATGGAGGATCTGAGGGTATTAATAATTACTCACATCAATCGCTATACTTAAATTGACAAGAACAGAAACAATACTGGGACAATTTGGAGAAAATTCAGTCTGTGGAGCCACCAATTGAACCGATGATTTGTGAAACAATCTATAGGTCATTTACCAAATTTTACAGGAGAGCAAAAAGTATGTTTTTCTAAACGTTTTAAACATTTATTACATGGAACGGCACTACTTAATAAGCAAAAAACTGGAATCACTCATTTGCGGAATTTTGGTTTATTATCTTCGATAATGAACCATTGGAATCGCCCAAAGAAAAAATTTTTTTAACCCCCCCTCAAAATTTTTTGGTTTACGTTTCAAGATACGTAGATTCAGAAAATCAAATAAAAAAACGCTGCAAATTCTTGACACAACGGTTCATTATCTTCTTTGTACAGATCACCCTTCTGTCTAGATCACTAGGTCTGAATGTCTATATCCTAAATGTTAGATTAATTATTATTATCAATTATCACTAATTATTAACAATTTTATCAAGTACCTAGTGAAAATTATTATAATTTATTGTTAGGTATTAATCAAGTGTATTTATTATTAATAATTATTATTATTAATTATGATTAATTAATACCATATAATTCTGAGGTTACAAACTCTATCTAAACATGAAATAAATTCTTGACACAACGGTTCATTATCTTCTTTGTACAGATCACCCTTCTGTCTAGATCACTAGGTCTAAATGTCTAGATCCTAAATGTTAGATTAATTATTATTATCAATTATCACTAATTATTAACAATTGTATCAAGTACCTAGTGAAAATTATTATAATTCATTGTTAGGTATTAATAATTTGTATTTATTATTAATAATTATTATTATTAATTATGATTAATTAATACGACATAATTCTGGGGTTTTTAATACTACGTCGGTAATAATTTTTCTATAAAAGAAGTACCTACCAACAAACATTCGAAATTACCTTCATTTCCGTAGCACGAAACGCACCTCAGAACAACAAACTCGACATAACTTAAGCCATATGATGTTCCAAAGAGCTTGTTAGTATGAAAATGGACCTGTATTTCAACAGTTTGATTCACGATCCTGTAGTGAGGCACAATCTTTGAGCCGTCATTGTGAACGAACGGCTGGTCGTACAGAGCTGCGGATGGTCTTAAAAAATTCTATGGAACAAACTCTATCTAAATATGAAATAAAAAACATACCGTTTCATATGAATTTTTCGAGATATGAGATTTTCAAATTTTCAAAATTCGTTTTGAACCCCTTCCCCTTGACCTAGGGTTATGAAAAGTTTCGAGGACCATTGTGGGGTTGGTCGAAACCCATAAAAAAAATTTCGTAATTTTAACTCAACGCTAACTGGGCAAAGTGGCGCGGACGGCGTACGGCGGACGGCGTACGGCGGACGGACGGATTTTTTTTAATTCGATTTTCTGAATCTACGTATCTTGAAACGTAAACCAAAAACTCTGCAAATTCTTGACACAACGGTTCATTATCTTCTTTGTACAGATCACCCTTCTGTCTAGATCACTAGGTCTAAATGTCTAGATCCTAAATGTTAGATTAATTATTATTATCAATTATCACTAATTATTAACAATTTTATCAAGTACCTAGTGAAAATTATTATAATTTATTGTTAGGTATTAATCAAGTGTATTTATTATTAATAATTATTATTATTAATTATGATTAATTAATACCATATAATTCTGAGGTTTTTAATACTACGTCGGTAATAATTTTTCTATAAAAGAAGTACCTACCAACAAACATTCGAAATTACCTTCATTTCAGTAGCACGAAACGCACCTCAGAACAACAAACTCGACATCACTTAAGCCATATGATGTTCCAAAGAGCTTGTTAGTATGAAAATGGACCTGTCTTTCAACAGTTTGAGTCACGATCGTGTTGTGAGGCACAATCTTTGAGCCGTCATTGTGAACGAACGGCTGGTCGTACAAAGCTGCGGATGGTCTTAAAAAATTCTACGGAACAAACTCTATCTAAACATGAAATAAATTCTTGACACAACGGTTCATTATCTTCTTTGTACAGATCACCCTTCTGTCTAGATCACTAGGTCTAAATGTCTAGATCCTAAATGTTAGATTAATTATTATTATCAATTATCACTAATTATTAACAATTGTATCAAGTACCTAGTGAAAATTATTATAATTCATTGTTAGGTATTAATAATTTGTATTTATTATTAATAATTATTATTATTAATTATGATTAATTAATACGACATAATTCTGGGGTTTTTAATACTACGTCGGTAATAATTTTTCTATAAAAGAAGTACCTACCAACAAACATTCGAAATTACCTTCATTTCCGTAGCACGAAACGCACCTCAGAACAACAAACTCGACATAACTTAAGCCATATGATGTTCCAAAGAGCTTGTTAGTATGAAAATGGACCTGTATTTCAACAGTTTGATTCACGATCCTGTAGTGAGGCACAATCTTTGAGCCGTCATTGTGAACGAACGGCTGGTCGTACAGAGCTGCGGATGGTCTTAAAAAATTCTATGGAACAAACTCTATCTAAATATGAAATAAAAAACATACCGTTTCATATGAATTTTTCGAGATATGAGATTTTCAAATTTTCAAAATTCATTTTGAACCCCTTCCCCTTGACCTAGGGTTATGAAAAGTTTCGAGGACCATTGTGGGGTTGGTCGAAACCCATAAAAAAAATTTCGTAATTTTAACTCAACGCTAACTGGGCAAAGTGGCGCGGACGGCGTACGGCGGACGGCGTACGGCGGACGGACGGATTTTTTTTTATTCGATTTTCTGAATCTACGTATCTTGAAACGTAAACCAACAAATTTTGAGGGGGGGTTAAAAAAATTTTTTCTTTGGGCGATTCCAATGGTTCATTATCGAAGATAATAAACCAAAAATCCGTCCGTCCGCCGTACGCCGTCCCCCGTACGCCGTCCGCGCCACTTTGCCCAGTTAGCGTTGAGTTAAAGTTACGAAATTCGGTTTCTGGGTTTGGACCAGCCCCGTAATGGTCCTCGAAACTTTTCATAACCCTAGGTCAAGGGGAAGGGGTTCAAAACGAAATTTAAAATTTCGACAATGTCATATCTCAAAATATTTAAATGAAACGTGTAATTTTCAGTTCACTTTTGAATGACCTGAAAAATTACGAATCTTTTAAGACCAATTGGATTTTTGTGCAACCAGCCGTTCGTTCACAGTGAGCGCGCAAAGGTTTAGGAAAAACACTAATCTTTCGCGTCGAAAACGGCCGTTATAATACCCAACCCTCAGACGCCCAGAATAAAACTACCTTTTGTCATCTTCCCGGTAAACTATAGTCTGGAAATTTTAACCGTGAGTCGGTGATAGACCTCATTGCAATATTTACTCGGTTTCTCATCTGTAAAATTGTTTAAATAATACCTTTTTATAATAATACAAATTAAATTTTGATGATGAGCTATTGACTTGAAATTTTAAAAATAGGTCAGAACTGGATCACAGAACTGGATTCACTCGGTTTCTTGTCTGTAAAATTGTTTAAATAATACCTATTTGTTTAAACAAATTAAATTTTGATGATGAGCTAGATACTTGAAATTTTAAATATAGGTCAGAAATGGATGACATTTCAATATTCACTCGGTTTGTATGACATGGTATGAGTATGGTATGGTATATTATTGTATGTATGATTTGGTATAATACAGTATGGTATGATAGGAAAGAAATTCGTATGGTATGGTATGAGTACGGTGAGAATATGGTATGGTGCCGATTTGCAATACAGTCTGGTATAGACAGAAGGGTGATCTGCACAAGGAAGATAATAAACCGTTGTGTCAAGAATTTGCAGAGTTTTTTTTATTCGATTTTCTGAATCTACGTATCTTGAAACGTAAACCAACAAATTTTGAGGGGGGGTTAAAATTTTTTTTTCTTTGGGCGATTCCAATGGTTCATTATCAAAGATAATAAACCGAAATCAACAACTTTTTAGTAGCATTAAGTAATTGAGTTACTGAATAGAAAATGGTGAAATAGAAACATTTTACTGATAAGTAATTTTACTGTCAATATAAATATTCTTGGAGTAAAGAAACAGTTTAATACACCATTAGGATAATACTGTTGAGGACGTCAAGATGCATAACTCTTTCATAATGTTACAGTAAAAGGTTACAGCAACCATCGACTAGTCTCAATCCGGTGGACATAAGATCGAGAGAACAGCAGTCTCAACAGGTTGTCCTCGCCCCGACCGTGCCCTTACCACCACAACCGACGTTACTCGAGATGAACCAATCGTTGGCTATTCTACAGCATTGACTCGAGGACTATTCTCATAGAGTGGCTCAATTAGAAGAAGAGAATAGACAGCTCAGGAGTGCCATTCCACTGCAACGTCCGACCTCGCAGATGGTGTCAGCCCAGTGGCGGCTCGTCCATAAGGCCACCTTGGCCCTCGCCCCACCCAAAAATTTGCAAAGGAAAACAGAAAAAACATAGAACAAGGAGAAAAAATCTTACCTACTACTACCCACCATGGAAGAAGGGAGATCTCCCTTCCTCCATGACTACCCACTTCCACTGAGTCGCATTTGGTTTCGATTTATCGATTAAAAAAGTGGATTATCGGATCGACCAGAAGTGCCCCAGTCTCAATGTTGAAGGTATAGGCGCTTCCTGGGGTGGGGGAAGGCACCCTGTGTTCCGAGATAGGAGGCGTTCCGGGCGGTGGCCAAAATATCGTATCAAGTTGAACGCCGAAAACAATCGATCGTTGAATCGTTCCTTGTCAAGGAAAAAGGGAGTTTCATTCTTCCATGCTTTCTTCCATGTTTGATAAGAATGATACCAAAACGTTGCCTGACGTTATAATATTATTTTGAATGCATTGACTGGTGGTTTTTAGCTTCGTATTTACTCATCATAGTAAAAGTGAATTATTGTCTCCATAATATTAATCAACTAAACATTGAAATTTAATATCTCACGTGCAACGCGTGAATGCTTTGCTAGTCGTCAAGACTGAAGTGGATCTCTATTCGCCCAAGGGAATCTCATTTGTTGATTTCTACATTCTGTAAGTTAATAACCGTTAATAACAGTAATATACATAATATTATTATGTAGCTCAGCCAACCGTTGAGAATACTGTTTTATTTGTTATCCCTGAAACTGATGGTGACTTCGTTGACTCGAGCTTTGTTTGAGCTAACCAACGAACTCTAAAAGCTAGTTGAAATCAATCTTGCTGTTCTGTGATCGTTCAAAATGTTTTGATACGAATGGATAAGAAAACGTATGTGCAATCTGGGCATAAGAGGACATTTTTAGAGGGGGTTTTCAAGGTACCACTCGGCTAGGAAGCAGATGGTCGCGATTGCTAATTTTTAAAAACCCCAGTAATAGAAACTCCAATAATATAATTTTTTGACTACCTTTATAATGTACTCTTTGAATAGTACTCGTACAGTCACAATTTCTCTTTTATTCTTCCTATCATTTTGAAGATAATTATTTGGGTGGGTAGGTGGGATTGCCTTGCAGCCACCTCCTCGTCGGTAATCCTGGATACTGGTCAGTAACCTTCCCTCTCCTCAAGAGAACTCTTTGGAGAACGATGTTTCCTGACTTGCTAAGAGCTGCATACCATTAATTATGAAGCAGTTTAGCTGTAAGGGTAGTTTGAGTTTAGTTCCTATAGTGAGTACCTAATAGGTAGGTATGCACCTAAATATTGCCCTGGTGCCCCACCAGTTTCTGAGCCCACGAGCCGCCCCTGTGTCAGCCGAGAGTCCCTTGATGCTTTACGATGGGAAAACATCTTGGGAAGATTATCTCGGACACCTGCAGGTTATTGCACTATCCAACGAAGAAGAAGAAGAAGAAGAAGAAAACATGTTTATTATGAATAAATAATTAATTACAATTGTGTAAACTAAATACAAGTTGTAATGCAGGTTTCATATACGTATATACACAACATAAAAACTCTGCAAATTCTTGACACAACGGTTCATTATCTTCTTTGTACAGATCACCCTTCTGTCTAGATCACTAGGTCTAAATGTCTAGATCCTAAATGTTAGATTAATTATTATTATCAATTATCACTAATTATTAACAATTTTATCAAGTACCTAGTGAAAATTATTATAAATTATTGTCAGGTATTGATAATTCGTATTTATTATTAATAATAATTATTATTAATTATGATTAATTAATACGATATAATTCTGGGGTTTTTAATACTACGTCGGTAATAATTTTTCTATAAAAGAAGTACCTACCAACAAACATTCGAAATTACCTTAATTTCCGTAGCACGAAACGCACCTCAGAACAACAAACTCGACATCACATAAGCCATATGATGTTCCAAAGAGCTTGTTAGTATGAAAATGGACCTGTATTTCAACAGTTTGATTCACGATCGGGTTGTGAGGCACAATCTTTGAGCCGTCATTGTGAACGAACGGCTGGTCGTACAAAGCTGCGGATGGTCTTAAAAAATTCTACGGAACAAACTCTATCTAAATATGAAATAAAAAACATACCGTTTGATGGGAATTTTTCGAGATATGGAATTTTCAAAATTTCAAAATTCGTTTTGAACCCCTTCCCCTTGACCTAGGGTTATGAAAAGTTTCGTGGATCATTGTGGGGCTGGTCCAAACCCAGAAACCGAATTTCGTAATTTTAACTCAACGCTAACTGGGCAAAGTGCCTCGGACGGCGGACGGCGTACGGCGTACGGCGGACGGACGGATTTTTTTTTATTCGATTTTCTGAATCTACGTGTCTTGAAACGTAAACCAACAAATTTTGAGGGGGGGTTAAAATTTTTTTTTCTTTGGGCGATTCCAATGGTTCATTATCGAAGATAATAAACCAAAAACTCTGCAAATTCTTGACACAACGGTTCATTATCTTCTTTGTACAGATCACCCTTCTGTCTAGATCACTAGATCTAAATGTCTAGATCCTAAATGTTAGATTAATTATTATTGTCAATTATCACTAATTATTAACAATTTTATCAAGTAAGTACCTACTGAAAATTATTATAATTTATTGTTAGGTATTGATAATTCGTATTTATTATTAATAATAATTATTATTAATTATGATTAATTAATACGATATAATTCTGGGGTTTTTAATACTACGTCGGTAATAATTTTTCTATAAAAGAAGTACCTACTAACAAACATTCGAAATTACCTTCATTTCCGTAGCACGAAACGCACCTCAGAACAACAAACTCGACATCACTTAAGCCATATGATGTTCCAAAGAGCTTGTTAGTATGAAAATGGACCCGTATTTCAACAATTTGATTCACGATCGGGTTGTGAGGCACAATCTTTGAGCCGTCATTGTGAACGAACGGCTGGTCGTACAAAGCTGCGGATGGTCTTAAACAATTCTACGGAACAAACTCTATCTAAATATGAAATAAAAAACATACCGTTTGATGGGAATTTTTCGAGATATGGAATTTTCAAAATTTCAAAATTCGTTTTGAACCCCTTCCCCTTGACCTAGGGTTATGAAAAGTTTCGTGGATCATTGTGGGGCTGGTCCAAACCCAGAAACCAAATTTCGTAATTTTAACTCAACGCTAACTGGGCAAAGTGCCTCGGACGGCGGACGGCGTACGGCGTACGGCGGACGGACGGATTTTTTTTTTATTCGATTTTCTGAATCTACGTATCTTGAAACGTAAACCAACAAATTTTGAGGGGGGGTTAAATTTTTTTTTTCTTTGGGCGATTCCAATGGTTCATTATCGAAGATAATAAACCAAAACATGATACGGCATGGATTTTTTATCCGTCTGCCGGGGCAACCTGGGCTACAATTTTTGATTTTTTAAATTTAAATTTTCAGAAAATGAACCTTGGAACACAAAGCAGAAATGAACACAAAGCAGAAATGGGCAATTTTATTCAGTAATTCACTTCACCAATTGAATTCAGAGACCAGGGAATTTCGGTACCTCCAGGCCTGACGGCCAAACTGTCCCACCCCCAACCAGTGCTCACCATGGTTTAGCAAGTTGACCATTTTTTCCATGGTCAAAACCACATCCCCAAAAAAATGCAGCCTGAATTCCCCCAGCGCTGGGCAGCCTCCAAAGAAATGTAGGATATCCTCGTTTGTGTTCCGATTGCACAAAGAACAAATCCTCCGTGGGCTTTCGGATCTCAGGTATGTACCGTCATTCAGTGGAAGCAGCGCTCCTCTCAGCTTGAGAACCCATCGCACCACCCATAAGGGGTGACCTCCGTCCATCCGCAGATTTCCAGGTCTCACGTCCAAATTGAGAGACGGATACTAGCCAACGATTGGACAGAGACGAGGAAAACAGAGATTAGCTAGTGCCCTCCGTGGTGAGGCATTAGGAATCACGAACGGGCTGCCAATGGAACACAGGGTGGATTATGGACGGTTAACCACAGCGTTGGGACAAAGGTTCGGACAAACACGCTTGGCATTAAGATGGCAGTCAGAATTAGAGACTCGGAGACAGCGCCAAGGCGAATCGATCAGTGATTTGGCTGCTGATATAGAGCGTCTTATATGATTAGCAATGCCAGACTGGCCTGAAAAATATCGGAATACTTTGGGGCTCCAAGCTTTCCTTCGGGCGCTCCATGATAGGGATATGAGCAGATTTGTGGCAAGAATGGCCCCGACCACAATCTGGGAAGCATTGACCAGGGCACAGCTGATGGAAAATCAAGCTCAAGTACCAGGCGCTGTTCGAGGGTCCAATTGTTGCTGGAGGTGTGGTAGTGATGAACACTTCCAGTCCAAATGTCCTCAAGGTAAGCAAGCTAGGGTGAAAACCGTACAGCCGGAAAACTAAATCGAGCCCGGGTCAAGGGGCACACCCAGGCTCCTACTATTACGAGGCCCTACGCTTATGTTACGACAGCTCGGGGTGAAAAAGGTGCATTGTTTGTAGAAGCACGGCTAGCGGAAAAGCAATGTTTCCTCCTTGTAGATACTGGTGCTACCGTCTCCATACTTCGTCCTGACTTAGTTAAGATGACGAATGTTGAAGTACAACCCTCTCAATACTCCGGACTTCAAACTTTTTTTTTTTTTTTTTTTTTTTTCCTACGCCGATTGTCTAGGCTCTTGAGCCATAAGACTTCTTGCAGCCCAATACAATTTCGCTGTTTTTGACCAGGTGGTGTCGTCAGGATGAAATTCTTGTCGGGTATCCTCGAGTCGAGGACAGTCAGATAAATGATTTGTCGTCATTGGAGTAGTGCTGCTGCAGAGGCTGCATCCAGGGCTTTCTCTCAGTCCAATCCTGTGCAAGTGAGCATTCAAATAATCGTGGCCAGTGACAGCTCTGAACGCCGCAACTGACTCATGGCGAGGGAGAGCTGGTGGGATGCGGTGTCTTGCGTCCAGCAGTGAGACCCACTGCTTCCCTTCGGCTTTGCGTCGTTGGGCATCAAGCAACTTCTCCTGAACGGAGGATCTAATGGCACTTTTTGCGGCTCGATAGGTGGTAGGGGTGTCAGGCATAGGCATGCGGGAGCCTTCTCTTGCTAGGGCGTCAGCTTGCTCATTTCCCCATATGCCTACGTGTGATGGGATCCACTGCAAGACGATGGTTTTTCCCTCCGCGAGCAGCTGCTCCAACAGTTTTCTGCCCTTCAAGACATCATGGGACTCTGTTTCGCTGTTCGTTGACAGACTGATGATTGCGGCTACAGAGTCACATAGTATCACAACTCTGGTGAACTCCAGAGTGTTAATCATTTCAAGGGCAAGAATCACCGCGTGGACCTCACCGTGGAACTGCAACAGGTGATCACATGAGGAATTGATGCTGCCTGTGGAAATTAACGGTCAAAGAGTTAATCACCTTTTCCAGATTGCTGGTATTCGAGATAAGGCCATCATGGGCCTATATCTGTTGTCTAAATTGGAGGCATGTATCAATGTACCACGCTTTTCTCTCCAGTTGGGCTAAAGAGTTCTGGAGATTCCCCTAAAAAGAAGGTGGCAATGCGCTGTGCAGGTATTACAGTCCGTCAAAGTAAGCCAAAAATACAAACCTTCAAGGAAGATTACAACAATCACAGACTCCGAAGACGACGGATGGATTTGTAAGGCTTTAGAAGGAACTGACTTAGAAATTGGTTCTGCACAGCACAGCGAGGTTTAAGTCTTTTCAAAAAGTTTAAGATCTAGGGACGCGGGAGCGTCCCGCCCGCCAAGAAAACCGAAGCCCTGAAAACCGAAGCGACTGAGACACTGATTACGCGACGGAACAAGTTGGTGTTTTCAGCCTACCGTAGCTCGGTCCCCTGAGTGTCTCGAGAGTCGATTTTTTGTACACCAACTCTCCATGCGCACGGGAGAACGTAAACCAAATTTCAGCTCTTGGGAACATCAGGTGTCGGGGGTATAACAGTTTTAAAACCACTATTTTTCACGTTTTTCGTGTTCTTCTTCTTCTTCTTCTCGTTGTTGTTCATTGACGGGGCTACAGCCCAGCAGACAAATCGGATCGAGCTGAAATTTTGCACACACGTTTGTTATGCTCCAAGGGAGTGCCTTTTGAACATTTTTTTCTCCCTCCCCCCATTTCCCTCCCCATTAGGGGGGAAATAGTAATTTTTAGGAATTTCAAATGGTCATAAATAACTCCTTCAAAATTGAAGCTTTTTCAGATTTTCTTTTTTAGTTGTGTTCAGCTTTTAAAACTGTTTAATTTAAGATCAAAAAGAGCTTCCTAAGGAGGAAAATAAATGAGTTATGGCGATTTTACTATTTTCAACAATAACTGCCGCCAAAATTGATGGAAATTGGTGCGTTTGGTCTTAAAATATCCGCTAGGTTGTCTAGTATATGCTCAATAATTTTGACCTGAATCTCAATCGATTCGACTAATCTACAGCCAAAAATACGTGAATAAATTCCACATCTACTGATTTGGCTAATTTCCGAAAACATCAAAGTTGAACGGGGGTCAGGAAAATTGTCGTAGAGTGGCGCCTGTTTAAGGATCGATAGGAAATTTTATGGGCTTTCGAATGAGGGTAGCGCCCTTTATCACTTTTCCCAACGGTTCTCGAGTTATTCGCGATTGTTGGTATAAAAACGTGCGTTTTACCTTTTGCAAATTTTCTCTTTCCACTTTCTCTTCAACACCAATAATAATTATTACAATTATTGTAATGATTCTCAACAAAAAAAATGTGCACAATCCCCAAGAAAAAATGCAACAAATTTTCAAAACATTTCTAATTCAAATTCATTCAAGTTTCTAATTCTTTCTATTTTTTTAAATTTAATAATAAGAATAATTGTATTAAGTTTTAATAATTGTTTTTAAATTGTTAATTGTTTTAATTAATCGAAAATTTTAAAACTACTATTTAACCAATTCGCAAAAATTTTAAAACTACTTATTTTACAAACACATTTCAGATAACAAACAATAATTTCCAAAAAATAATTATTCTTGTCACAAAAACAAGAAACCAAAAAGGCAAATTAGTAGGCGTACTAATTTTTTACTAAATTTTGACTAGGATAAAACTTCATTTAGGAAAACATTTACTAGTTACCTCGTAGGTACTTTTGTTAAATGGAACCGTATTGTATAAGTACCACTCGAAAACTAGCCATGCAAAAAGATGTGATATCCCCCCAAAAACAACTCCGTTGTAAAAACTGGCCCGCCAAAAAACCTCAGCCGCAAAAAGGAATGATATCCATTTTGCCCGCCAGCCACATATATAGGATGCTCGGTGCTTCACACCTCGCTGTTGAGTGTGCATATAGAAACCTGATCCTCCTACCCCTAACCTCCACCGTCAATGTTTTCCTGTCCCTGTCTCCTTCCCACAACCCCCTCTAACCCTTAGTCACCCTCGGTTTCACCTAATATGTTTCCTCTGTTACACCAGCAGGGAGCTTTAAGCTTCTTTCAATGCTGTTGGCGGGAGCTTTTTGATGAACAAGCCTGAATTGAAGCATTACTTCATTATAGGTGTACCACCACTGATCACTCGTGACCACCAGTAATACTTATAATATAGTAATGCTTCAATTCAGGCTTGTTCATCTGGCAAAAAGCTCCCGCCAACAGCATTGAAAGAAGCTTAAAGCTCCCTGCTGGTGTAACAGAGGAAACATATTAGGTGAAACCGAGGGTGACTAAGGGTTAGAGGGGGTTGTGGGAAGGAGACAGGGACAGGAAAACATTGACGGTGGAGGTTAGGGGTAGGAGGATCAGGTTTCTATATGCACACTCAACAGCGAGGTGCGAAGCACCGAGCATCCTATATATGTGGCTGGCGGGCAAAATGGATATCATTCCTTTTTGCGGATGAGGTTTTTTGGCGGGCCAGTTTTTACAACGGAGTTGTTTTTGGGGGGATCATCTTTTCTGTTGGCGAAAACCCCCTCGGGCGTACTCATGTTGTGCAGCAAGCAATAGACACAGGAGACACTCGCCCAATTAAACAACCCCCTCGGCGAATACCTTTTGCTCAAGAGGCCCATATTGATGAGCTCCTCAAGGAAATGATAGCGCAAGATGTAATTGAGCCATCAATCAGTCCCTGGGCCTCACCAGTGGTCCTTGTCCTAAAAAAGGATGGCACAACACGTTTTTGTGTTGATTACAGGATCCTCAACAAGGTAACGAAAAAGGATTCGTATGCACTACCTTGCATACAGGATCTACTGGACACGCTGGGCGGATCAAGCTGGTTCTGTACACTGGACCTTCGCTCTGGATACTGGCAGGTGGGACTAAGGGAAGAAGACAAAGAAAATACGGCTTTTTCGTTGTACAGAAAAGGATTGTGGCAGTTTAAAGTGATGCCATTCGGATTATGCAACGCGCCAGCAACGTTCCAGAGGCTAATGGAGGCTGTGATCCCTTGTAATCTGGCCATTACTTACTTGGATGATCTCATTATTTATGGAAATGACTTCCCAACTGTACTTAAGAAAATTGAAGGAGTGTTTGAATGTCTCCGCAAAGCTGGGCTTCAGCTAAACCCAAAGAAATGTGCGTTCTTCAAACACAAAACCAACTATTTAGGGCATGTGATTTCAGCAGCAGGGATTCAAACTGACCCTAAGAAAACACAATCAGTTCGAGAATGGCCCATACCGAAAAATAAGAAAGAAGTGGAATCATTCCTTGGACTCTGCACTTATTATAGGAGATTTGTCCCGGAGTTTGCAGACCTGGCTCGACCACTGTATCAACTGACCAGCAAGCAAGCCAAGTTCTGCTGGAACGATTCATGCACCAGGAGTTTTGATTCGCTGAAAACTGCACTGACGTCGGAACCTGTGTTGGGATTTCCAGACAGGGACTTGACATTTACATTAGATTGTGATGCCAGCGGTCATTCACTGGGCGCAGTCCTTTCACAAGTCCAAAGTGGACAAGAACGAGTTATCGCCTATTACAGCAGGACACTTTCAAAACCTGAGCGGAATTATTGTGCAACAAGGCGTGAGCTCCTGGCAGTAGTTTCAAGCGTCCTTCACTTCCATCAGTATTTGTATGGTCGTCATTCCCAACTCCGCACTGACCACGCAGCACTTCAGTGGCTTACCACATTACGGAAACCAGAAGGACAATTAGCACGCTGGCTGGAAATTCTGCAACTTTATGATTTCACCATCACACAGAGCTGGAAAGAACCATGGAAATGCATACAGCTTGTCTCGGCGGCCATGTGGTGCAGACTGTAGCTACTGTAATCGGCGTGAGGTCAGGGATGTGGCTATGGCAAATTCTGTTTTGCTCACCCCTCATAATGTTGGACTACAGGCAAGTGACAGAGTTATCCAAACAGTCCTCAGAATGAAACGCGCTGGTATAAAACCATCCCCTGACGAACTCCAAGGACAGGATGCAAATGTACGCCGATTGATAAGTCGATGGGAGAATTTAGAAGAGCAGCAAGGAGAACTGTTTCACCGTTGGGAAGGCAGTCGGGGTCGTAGTTGGCTTCAATGGATTGTTCCAGCATCTGAAGTAGTGAAAGTCCTGCAACAATGCCATGATAACCCCACAGGGGGACATTAAGGGTTTTGGAAGACCTTAGGGAAGGTACGTCAGCACTATTTTTGGTTGGGCATGTCGTCAGAAATACGCTCTTGGTGCCGAACTTGTACAACATGCCGGCAATTTAAAGGACCCGGCCGTCAGAGACCTGCACCCTTACAACAAGTCGTAGGAGTTGATTTGCTGGGTCCATTTCCCAAAAGTCGACGGGGAAACCGCTACGTGTTGGTACTGGCAGATTACTTCACAAAGTGGCCGGAGGCAATCGCTATACCCAATCAAGAGGCTCAGACTGTCGCAGAGGCTCTTGTAGAACATGTGTTCAGCAGATTTGGAGTTCCGAGCGAAATTCACACTGACCAGGGACGACAATTCGAGGCCAAGTTGGTGCAAGAGGTATTAAGCCGTTTAGGGGGCTGTCGTACTCGTACTACACCATTGCACCCTCAATCTGGAGGGTTAGTTGAGAGGCTGAACAGGACACTAGCAAAGCATATGGCCATGTTTGTCAACAAAAATCACTCACATTGGGATGAAAAGCTACCCCTCTTCCTACTTGCCTATAGGTCCACACCACATCGGACCACGGGGTTTTCACCAGCCCAACTGGTTTATGGGAAAGATTTGTGCCTCCCGGATGCGATGATCAGACCACCAGCTCAACTCCCGCAAATGACAACGCCCTACGCCATCCAGTTACATGCCCATCTTGAGCATATCAGAGGATTCGCTAGGGATGAGGCCAAGCTGAGAGAGAAACATTCAACCGAACGGCCTTGCAACCCTCATTTCAGCAAGGGGTATGGGTTTATACTCCTACGAGAAAAAAAGGCCTTTGCACAAAGTTAATGCCACAATGGACAGGCCCGTGGGTGGTGAAGGAACGAAAGAACGACGTACTTTACAAGGTTCAGTTGGGAAGAACCATCAGGCTACTGCATGCGAATCGGCTGGCGCGAGCCGATGTGAGACCACAGGGATGTTCCAACGAAGGAGGGAATAGTGTGGGGTAACCCCACAGAACACATGTTGTTAAAACGGTTGTAAAATATTGGCTACAGAAAAGTTGTGATTACAAAAAGGATGTTGTTGAAAATAGATCTTTACACAAAATTGTTACAAGAGTAATTCATTACAATATTATATTATGTCCTGTTATGCATCTATACGTCCTCAATAGTATCTGTACTTGAGAATAACACGTTACGGGGCTTGTTTCATATCTCAAAAGGAGAGCTTTGGCATGTACAATCGAAATCCGTGAAAAAGCTACATTGCCGAAAAGTGGCGTATGGGTTGATTAAAAAATCATCGAAGACGTCGTCTGATTCACTTATTTCAATCATTGAACGATGAATAACTAAATAAATAAGTGAATCAGATGACGTCATCCAAATCCCTGCACATAACTTCAAGGTAGTAAGTTTGATTCATGAGTGTAACATGAATTATAATCACAAAGTGGTATCATTACTCATACCATCAGCGTTATCTCACCGATGACCACACTCGATTCTAGCAGTCAATTACAGGCAATATTACCTTTCACAGAAAATAAATTCTTCATCTTATACAGACGGACCGAACGAGCTAAGACTTTGCAGGGTGGTACCTTGTAATACTTGTGCTCGTGAGGTGTCAAATCCTTTTTGACAACTTTGTCCGACAAGAAGGGGACGTTTTCAAAATTGTAGTGGCCATGGAGAAAGTTGGTTTCGGGATCGACGACGGTCATCCACTTGTAGAGATGGTCACTCCACAGGACAGTAACGAAAGACAGTATGATCCCAAGAACGATACCACACTGGAAAGAAATTCGGTGATATTCAAGTGTTGTCAAGGGATCCCCAACATTCAAATGCAAACCGAATCCTCACCAAAAAATTGGGTTTTTGGAAGAAATACGCCAGCACAAAGACGAGAAAAGCAGCCACAGCTGTCCAAGGGTATCTGTGAACTATAACGTGGTACTTCTTTCTGGGAATGGGCAGTGTCTTCACCTCACTAGGTTGCTCTTCAAAGGCTTCAACTCCTTCCTCCACTTCATTCGTTTCTGGGACCTACAAAACGGAGCCAGAGATTAGACATGATTGTAGAACGAACAATGACCATATTTCGATAGAAAACATAACTTTTGAGCCACCGTTGATGCTTACTTTCAGTCTTCGACGTCTCAATTACTTCAATAAGTGCCTAATAACAGATCTACTCTTTTAGCAAAATTGAGGAGTAATCTATCAAAACTTTTCGGAAAAACTCGTTTTAGCGAATTTTCGAAGAAAATGTAGCAATTGTTCTCTGTCCTGGCGGGGAGCAGGTTGTGATAGGGGGGGGGGGGGGGTGTACAGGCATTCAAAACTACTTGACTAGTTGGAGTGCAACTTTGGGAATTTGTTGTGTGAACATAGAGGAATGTTTCTAAACAGGGGGTCAATTGTATGGGGGGGGGGGGGTTTAAAGGCAGTTAGGGTAGGGGGAGGGGGGTATTACCGGGATTTCAAAACTACTTGACCGATCTGAATGAAACTTCGGGAATATGTTGAGGGCACATTGGGGAAGGTTTCTGACCAATTTAGGAAGGTGGTAAAGGTTGTGTGTGAAGGGGGGGGGGGGTTTACCGGCAATCCAAAAACTACTTGACGAATTGGAGTGAAACTTTGAAATTGTGTTGTGTGAACATTGGGGAAGGTTTTTGACCAGGTAGGGAGAGTCCTTAGTAAGTTTGGGGGAGGGGGGGTATTACCGGGATTTCAAAACTACTTGACCGATCTGAATGAAACTTAGGGAAAATGTTGAGTGAACATTGGGGAAGGTTAAAGGGGGGTGACTGTCCTAAAGGGGGTGTCTGTTCTACCGTTGCGAAGCGCGGGTACACAGCTAGTATATATATAAATTTGAATGATTGTACAGTAGGATGAAAATGATAAAGAAACACTTACAGAAACTAAGAAAACTTGATCAAAACGGAAATTTTCGCGTTACAGCGTCATGACACCCCACCATTTCTTCCCGGGCTGATGACGCTGTAACGCCAAAATTTCCGTTTTTATCAAGTTTTTCTTAATCTCTGTAAGTGTTTCTATAATATATTATAATTTTCATCCTCCTGTACAATCATTCAAATTCATATTTCACGCGAGTGCCTTTAGTGAAGTAACACGCGGTAGTGTAGTATTTGTGTGCTATCTCCCTTTGGGAGTTTTGCACATTAATATCACATAGCACATATTAGATATCAATGAAAACCCAACCTCAGAAAACGATAAAAACGATTACATGAATCTAATCGGGGAGCTGGGTTTCTCCTCATGCATAAACATGACAACTAGAAAAGATAGTGGGAGCTGTTTGGATCAAATATTTCTGAGAAATAGGATGAACGTTTCTGAGGACGAAGTGATAGGTGCTGTTTGGAAAACCTCAGTCACAGACCACTATACCAGCCTATTGTCCTTAAAAAATAAGTCCTCCAAACACCCCATACGCAACGCACAACAGACGGAGAATGCGAATAAGAAAACAATTGATTATGAAAAACTCATTATTCAAAAGTTACAAAGCGAAAAATGGAACAGCGTACTAGAAGGCGAGGATGTAAATGAAGCAGCTGAAATTTACAGGTGGTATATTGATCAGTGGTTCTGGTCTGGAAAATTGTACAGTGGTTCCTCATTCGCTGAAGCAAGATTAGGTGTGAATATATTCGCTAAGTGCTCAGCAAACACATCAGCTTTCGTCTGATTATCCCTTGCCCATTCCCCATCAGGTTTACGTATTGATGGTGTGTGGACAACTGGTCTATTGGTGTGTTTAGTTGCCTTCCAGAGTGAGTAATCAGTAAGATGATCACTGGTCAACTCACTAAGGTATGCTCGGGTGTATTCATTGTCGATTTCTTGCTTAATTTCTCTGAGTTCTGCTGCACCTTTATACCACTTAGCTTTCAGGTCAGGATCCCGCGAAGCCTGCCATCGCTTTCTAGCTTTTCGTTTATCTTTCACTGCAACAATTATTTCACGCGGGTAGTTGATACCTGTAATTTTTCTTTTAATCGTTGGTGTGTTCTTTTTTGCTGCATCCTGAATAGAACAGGTAAGAAGTTCAAGTTCATTCTATTTCCTCTCTCGTCTTAATGGGAATAGAGAGATTGATATTTGAGCTAAGATCTGCTTTGAAGCTTGCCCAGTTCGTTTTATTATTGACGAGAGCTGGGTTATGTGCCTTTTGAATGATATGTTCACTCAACGTAATAATAATTGGTGAATGATCGGAGCTGAGATCGTAGTTGTCTTCTATCAGCAAATAGTTCTCTGAGAGGTTTCGTGTTATGAAAAAATCTATCAGATCAGGTATTTTGTTTGGATCAGTGGGCCAATAGGTCGGCTTCCCTGTTGAATGAGTCTCGCAATTGAGCTCATACATTGCTCTGTTCAAAGCGTATCCTTTAGTGTTGCAAAGGCGTGATCCCCATCTGGTGTGTTTTGCATTGAAATCGCCTCCTATGATGAAGCGCTTTTCAAGTTGGTTAAAGATGTCTTTGTAGTCTTCTTGGCTGAAGTTGTACTTTGGCGGGCTGTAAATGCTGGCCACTTCCAATGAATTCAGTTGCGTCTTGATTTTGATTCCACTGATCTGAAACTTTTCAATCTCGATTTTTGTCGATTCATGATGGTAGATATTTTCTTTTACGAGTACTGCGCTACCGCCTCTTCCCTGATTACTTGGGTGCGTGGCGTGATAGCATTTGTATCCTTTCATTCTAAAAAATGTTTCCTTCGTGAAATGTGTTTCAGAAATTAGGCAGATGTCAATATTGTTTATATTCAAGGCTATCTCTAATTCCTTTGATCTCTGATTCAATCCATTGGCATTCCAACTCATAATACGTATTGCCTTTTTCATTGCGGTTTTCTTTGATGGTTTAAGCCTAATTTATTTTCAAGTGCCATGAGGCGTTTGTTCATATTTTTGATTTCGGTCAAAATCGACAAGAGGGTAATTTCTCCCTGCGGAGCTGGGGTTTGAATCTGATTTAGGTTTTCCCGAGCCTTTCGAGCTACATTGGCGAATGATCTCAAGTTCGGGTCTGCAAAGTCAATCGGAGCCCTGTAATTGTTCATGATAGATGTTTTCACCTTAAAGGTAGACTTCTGTTCTTTTACTGAAGTAGGATTGGGAACACCAATAGCTTTTTCGTATGATTCTTCTGCTCTTAGTGCCACTGGGCATTGCCTCCAGTTAGCAGTATGCTGGGCGTCGCTTGGCTTTACATTTTCCGAAAGGCAGTTAGCACAATGAGGAGGGAATTTCGGATTGTTTGGTTTGGTACATGTCTTAGTTTCATGATTTTTCCCGCACTTTACACACTTAGGTTCTTTGCGACAGAAATTCTTGGTATGTCCAAATTGCTGGCAATTTTTACATTGCACAATCAGTTTTGATGATCTGACGGTTTCAACTCTAATCTTATAAAGTTGATCGAGTTCGGTGAGATTATAGATTTTGTTAATGTCTGTGTTTTGTGGGAATTCAACAAGACACATACTCAGTTTTTCTTTAGTTTTTCTATCTAGTTTTCTGATTACACGGACATTTTGTATTTCTACAGTGAATTCAAGGGATGATTTTACGTCTTGCTCACTCATTTCTGGTGGAATACCTTTGATAATTACTCTAATGTTTCTATCCTGCTTATTCTCGTAGGTAAAATGTTGAATATTAGTGGCCGTTAGCAATGAAGAGAGCTTCCGGAATTCGTCAGAGGTGTCAACATTAATTTTTGTTTTTTTGTTATTTATAATCATAACAGTCGGTTTAATCTGATTTTGTTGAGCAAGATCAGCTACTTTATTAACATCCCTTGCATCTGATACATAGATAGGCGGCGGCTTTTTATTAGCCCAGCTATTGACGTTAGGGGGCTTATTTTGACCAGTTTTACTTGGAATTTTGACACTTTTTTCAATCGGAGTTTTTCCTTGTCTTTTTCTTTTTCCTGGTTGTACGATGAAATCGTCTTCATTATCATGCTGTACTTCTTCATTTTTAAGTTGATCAATTTCCGCCGTGAGGCGGGCAATTTGTTCATCACTTCGTTTTTGCCACTCAGTGAGTTTATTCCTCTCGCTAGTTCGGAAATTTGTAAATAATCACACAAGGATGTTATTGTTTTGATCAACTCACGGACTGGTTTACCAGTAAAATGGAGACATTTTACATAAAACCAGTTATTTCTTCGAAAATTCTCTTACAGCCATACTGCATGACTGTGGATTTGTGTTTTCGGAACGATTTATCATCTCTATCTAAAATTCACGTTATAAATCGAGAAAAGAAGGTGGGGCAGTTCCCTGTAATGAGGAATGCCCAGGACAGGATAAATGATTATTTTCTCCAGCACGATTGGTTGCTGTTAGATGGAACATTCAGATGCAGTAAAAATATACTTGGCCTACATTTCGAGCCGAAACTAATAACTCAACCCTTCTATCCCAATTTCAGACATGAGTTACCAAACTTACCTTTTTCTTGTAAAATTTGAACTTCAAGCCCTTCGATTTACCCCTTTCCTTCTTATCGTCAGTTGTCGACTGGTAGCCAGGAGGGCGAGGCCGCTGCAAACACAGATCGTCAGTGAATGTCGGGGTCGAAGGCCTTTCAGGCGTCGAGCCTGTAATTGAATGATGGTCGAAATATCAATAAATCATTCAGGCCAAAAATGCCACTCTAAGCTTGTAGGGAAATAGCCAGGAACGTAGCCAGGGGTTGGGTTTAAGGTGTCCACCCCCACTCGCGACCGCGCCTTCACTGGGGCTCTTCCCATACCTCTGGGAGAGTAGTCCATTCCTCTTGCAGTAATTCACAAGAGGATTTTCCCTCCCCTCACTCTGACTGGGTATGGTTAAGGACCGCTCTAGGAAGGCTTGGAATCATTTAAAGATGGCATAGCGGCGATTGGATACGTAACAAATCATCCATAGTATCTCTGGATAAGTCAAGGAGGACTTGAGAAGGTTAAGGAACGCTGGGGTTAGCCCGAAAGGTATAGGGAGCGCTTGAAGCTGGGGTGTCCTGTATTGTCTGGGGAGAGCTTGAAATAGTTCAGGACGTCTTGGAAAGATTGACTGGGGATAAGAATGACTGGGGATGGTTAAGGATGAAATGGTTGAGGATGACGGGGGCAGGGAAGTAGCCAGAAGGTGGAGTTTAGATAGGCCAACCCCACCTCATTGAAATTTAGGCTACGTCACTGAGCAGGTCAACACTTGGGGGTAAAAAAAGAAAAAAAACCGGTTGATTCTAGGTGGATTGTATGGAATTTCGAGCTCATGTAGAGGTAAAAGGAGCGTTTATTGTGCTTTAACAAATGCCAAACCTTCATCACTCCCACTGATGTCACCCAGGTCCGATTCATCGTTGTTGGGAACTGTCAGAGATTTCGTTTTGTCCGGCGACGAAGACGCATTTGATACAGTTGAGATTTGAGCCAGGGAAGTGTCCTCAGACCTGTCTTCCGAATCACTAAGACTGTTGGTCGTCTTGAGTTTATCCTTCTTCTCTTTCATAATTTTCTCTTTGATCATCCTAAAAAAAGAGGCGTGCGCAAGACTGAGTGAGCCCACTACATCTTGACGAGACCACAGGTACGAGAGGAGAGGTGCCTTGTCAGCCCACTAGAATCGGACGATTAACTTTGAGGTTTTCATCAAAATTTCACATATCCATTTAAAAAAATTTTCAGGAGTCGCAAAAACTGGTTAGTCCCAGAATATAACTGTTGAACATTTTAAAGCCTGGGCAAAAAATCAGGCTTATGACATGATAATTCAAGATTGAGTGACTTTCGTTACCATTACAGCAACGTCCGTACAGTTCCATCAAGTTATCTCTAGAAATAAATCAAGTCTTCCTGTTTTTTTTTTTTAACATGAATAATGTTTTTGCGGTGGCCTACCAGAGTCGAAAAGTGTCACGAAGTTTATGTCACGAAATTATGTCACGAAGGTGAGCACAAAGAGGAATGTGATAAAGATGAGCACAAAGAGGAATGTGATAAAGATGAGCACAAAGAGGAATGTGATAAAGATGAGCACAAAGAGGAATGTGATGAAGAATTACCAACGTTACCTTTGTTACCTACGAATAACTAGTTACCTACGTTTCATGGTAATACCTAAACATTTCAATGGCTTACACATCTTATTTTTCTCATCATCGCCCATTACTGAGTATTACCACATCTGGCGAGTCGCACAACGTGGATACCATTCAACTTCCTACTCTGAATTAACAACATGTTATTAAGTAACCATGCAACACTCAACATTCAAGACTGATCCATCGCTCTCAACCACGCGCGGTGGATCGTGCATCGACGCTGTGTTCACTCGGCACGTGGATAAAATTGACACGGCCAATTATGTTAGTTACTTTAGTTATCATAAGCCTCTGTTGTCTATTACTTCGTCACATTAAGGAAATGAAAAAACTAATAAATTTCCCACACATTTTTTAATATTTTTCATACAGACGAAGAAAAGGGATAAGGAAAAGGGGAAACGGGACGCAAAAACATTATTCGTGAATTGTGATGTTAGCCAAAGGCTCAAAGTAGGGGCGAGGCGCGGCGCGCCGAGTTTTTTTTTTTTTTCAAATTTATTGAAAATGTCAAAATTGCATCTATATGCAATGCATAAAGTGGTCACTTTTTAACGAAGCGGAATGATCTAACCCCCAAAAAATACACTTGAAAAAAAAAACAGCACTTTAAAATATTTAAACAAACATGAAAAGAACACTGCTGCCGAAGTACTTAGACAAAGCGGCGGGAACAGAAAGCAAATACTGCGATTCTCACCTAACAACATTTTCAACAGAATGCTGTGATTCACCCTTTCGAAAACCTCCCTCTCATGCCCAATTTAGGGCTTTTCTAACCTGAATGAGATGTCGCACCTGAAAGCCTTTGACATTCATCGGTAAGGGCAAAAAATAGAGTTTACTGTTATCAAAGGTAATGGCGCTACCTGTGGATTTTCCAAGAAAATACCGTGAATTGAATATGTAAGAAAACATCGGTTTTAGACATGTGACCTCAAGGTGTAATTTTGATCGTAAATACTGCTCTTAAAAGGACGTTTTGGCAACAAAGTGTGGTATGAACGTGTGCCTTTCAGTGAGAAGATTCCAAATCACAAAAAAGCATGCATTGCAAACAAAAATGGACATATTACGTTTTGCAATTTACCGACTCATTTCTTCATAAATACATTAGTACATTACGTATATATCTCGGACCATGAGCGATTCTGCAAGGACTCTCAGCGTATCTCAATAATTTCCAGAGTCCTAACAACACCTGACATCACACATCAGTCTCAAATCAAATGTTTACAAGAGTTTTAGTCCTCATCCATCTTCAGGGGTTCCATTAAATGATCATGGCTCAATATCGCACCTCTCCTAAATCGTTAATAAAGGTTGTGCGAGGAGTTCGAATTGGATAAGAATAACGACAACTAAGCGGACTATCCTTTTCAATAAATGTCTTGTACTGAAATATAATTCTAGTTTGGATAATGGAAATTCCTCAGCAAAATTAGATATAAAAAAAAAAAAAGTGTGTTAATAATGGAAACTTTCTTGGCATCGTTTTATGAAAACACAAATGAACTCCATGTCCAAATAGCCCAGGAAATTGTCACTAAAATCGGCCCCACTTAAACGACAATTCTGCTAGTGGTTTTTATTGTCTTAAATGGTCCACTTGAGTCCTAATAAGAGTAATCTGTGGTTTCCCACCAAAATGTTTGATGGCACAACTTTGGGCGGCCTTAAAACCATGAAATTTTGGACTTGTGTACCTATTCAGAAACTAATAATTATTATAATCCTATCGATTGAGAATCACTATACAGGGTGCAAACGTTAAGGTCGTACCACCGGGCACGGATCGATTCTACAACTAATTTCTGATGAAAAGTGTCCTATACAATTTTTTTACACCAGTTGAAATCCGACTTCTTTCACTTTCAAGATTTTTTTCGTGTTTTCGACCTTAAGTCACTAAAATGGCCATAAGTCCCCCATTTTTCAGTCAAAACTCAAATGTGATTATACTGTTAGGAGCGTAGCTCCTACGAAATTATTATTGACTGCATGGCTTTTGTGATTGATAGTTGAAAAAGTTGTTGTTGTGGTTTAGTTGTGATTTTCAGTTCGCTCTTATAAATACAACTTCTCCACAACACCTCCACATCCCCAGCAACCCCAACCACAAGTCCAGCCACACGATCTGACACAAATTCTGACTACCGTCCGCACAGAAATCCAAAATGACGTCAACACCCAATTACGAGAGTTTGCCATTGACCTGTTGAGAGAACTGCGAGGAGACCTTCCGGCAACGAGCAATTGGCAATACGCAACAGGCCACGGTGCAAGCTGTAGAGGAAGTAAGTGAAGTCCGGGCTGTCTCGAGAGAACAACCGTCCCGGTCCTGTTGGTGATGCAACCGCACAGACCACCAGCCACGATTTTGCCCCACTGTTCAGTGTTGGACCTGCCGCAAAACCGGCCACACTTCTTACGATTGCCCAAACCAACAACGATTCCCACCGGGAAACGGGGAGTGGTCCTAGGCAAGGGGAAGCCTAGGGCACACATACACACAGAACCCCACATCCAGTCTCCAGACACAACTATCATTTGCCGGGTTAGTTCAGATACCTCCATTGTTCTCAAGGGCTCCATCAATGGTCATCCCTGCTCATTGGTTGTAGCTACAGGGGCCATGATGACAGTTGTGCGACAAGGTGTTGTCAGAGGGGTCACCCACAAGAGCAGACTAACCAAATTGAAGACAGTGACTGGACAGGAAATTCTGGTAGATGGAACAACCACAGTGGACGTCGGATTGGGGACAAAGAGGAGATGGATACACAAAGTGTATGTCGCTAATATTCAAGATGACTGCATCCTTGGTATGGACTTTTTAGCGACAGCCAGATGTAAGATTGACGCAGCTTCGAGGACAGTCGAGGTTGAAAATGACCTGGACCAAGATGCTGATGTACGGACAGTAGAACAGGGGAATGAAGATACTGAGGTAATAGTGGTAGAAGGAGAACAAATACTTACTGGAATCTCAGTCTTGGAGCAGGGTAAACGTTCGTTTGATCACGTAAAAGACCTCATAGTCCGAGCTAACAAAGGTCTAAGTGACAAGCAACAGCAACAAGTGACAGAGTTAGTACAGGAGTTCGCCGATGTGTTTGCCGCTCACAAACAAGAATTAGGAAGGATTGAAGGAGTAGAACACGCAATTGTAGTAGACTCAGATGTCCCCATCAGACAGAGCCCCCGTAGAATACCACCACACTTGCTAGCCGAAGTTGACAAGATGGTGCAGGACATGGAAAAAGCAGGAGTCATGAAGGCATCCACCAGTCCATGGGCAAGCCCAATTGTGCTTGTCAAGAAGGAGGATGGCGGTACATGGTTCTGTATTGATTACAGGCGTCTCAACGATGTCACGAGGAACGATGCACACCCGCATGAAGGATGAGGATCGTGAGAAAACAGCCTTCTGCACTCCCAGGGGTCTGTGGCAATGCAAAGTCACGCCGTTTGGAATCTGCAACGCCCCTGCAACGTTTCAACGTGCGATGCAACGCCTCCTCCATCGACTGACACGACAGGGCCGGGTACGAGTCTACCTGGATGATGTCCGGATTGATGCCAAGACCTTTGACGACATGGTAGAGTGGCTAAGGGAAATCTTTCAGCTGTTTCAAGAGCATGGCCTTCGGCTGAATGCAAAGAAGTGCGACCTCTTCCGTCGGAGTATTGCATATTTGGGCCATGTCATTTCAGAACAAGTTATCAATACAGATCCTGCAAAAACAGAGCAAGTAGCAAACTGGCCAACCCCTACCTCATCAAGGGATCTACGAAGCTTTGTGGGTTTCTGTTTATACTACAGGCCACATGTCCAAAACTTTGCTCAAATAGCAGGACCATTGTACCAGCTGGAACAGACCAAAGGGAGATTTGAATGGACGGAAGAAGCCGCAAACGCCTTCAAGAAATTGAAAGCAGCCTTGACTCAAGCACCAGTGCTTGCACATGCAGATCCCCCACTGCCATTTCTGTTGGACGTTGATGCAAGCGGACGGGCTATTGGGGCTGTGCTATCACAACAGCAGGATGGGGAGAGGTTGTGGCGTACTTCAGCCAGTGTCTTAGGAAGCCCCAACGCAACTATTGTGTGACCCGTAGAGAATTGCTGGGGTTGAAGAAAGCACTGACGCATTTCCGCCACTATGGACTTGACAATGGCGCTCCAGTAATTGTGAGGACAGACCATGCTTCTCTACAATGGTTGAGGAACTTTAGGCAAACAGATGGACAGATGGCGCGTTGGCTTGAAGACCTGGCCTCATACAACCTGCAAGTTGTGTACAGGAAAGGCACGACCTGGCTTCATACAACCTGCAAGTTGTGTACAGGAAAGGCACGACCCATGGGAATGCAGACGGGCTCTCCCGATGACCATGTATTGGGCAGGCCTGCAAGTACTGCGCAAGAAAGAAGAGAATGATGCACAAACCGATGTTAGACGAATAGGACTGGAGACAGACCTTGATTGGGAGGCAGAACAAAACCAAGATCCACGAGTGAGGACTTGGTTACAGCACAGAGCGCGTCCTGACTGGAGGATAGTTTTGGCCTGCGGGCCAGAGGAGAAAGCACTCTGGGCAATGTGGAGTAGGTTGAGCGTAGTAGATGGGGTACTGACTCGCAGTTGGGAAAACGACACAGGAACACAGAGCCTACAGCAGATCCTTGTGCCACACCAGTGTCGACGTATGGTTCTAGAGGTAGCTCACAACTTGGGACACTTTGGAGCCAAACGAATGACAACAAGCGTACGAAGACAGTTCTATTGGGTTGGTATGACACGTGACATACGAGAATTTGGGCGGAGCTGTGACGTCTGTGAAAGTCGAGGGAAAGCACCTAGTACCAAAGCGCCACAACAGACCTATACAATTGGTTCACCTTTGGAACGGGATGGAATGGTAGAACGATTCAACAGCACACTAAGAGATGTTATCCAAACAGGTGAGTGACCATCAGAATGACTGGGACGACCACTTAGCACTAGTTATACTTGCTTACTGCGCGTCAGTACACCAGGCCACTGGGTTTTCCCCAGCACAGCTAACACTGGGAAGAACACCAACATTGCCTACAGCACTATTAACTGGGGTGCCACCAGAAGCAGTGACGACATCAAGCTATGCACAGACACTTGCCATTGCATTGGATGAAGCACATGAGGCCGCCCGGCACTCCTTGGAGGAAGTTGCTGAAGATGCCAAACGCAGGTATGATGCACGAGCCCAAACCCCACGTTACACTTTGGGCGCCCAAGTCTGGTTATACAACCCGCAGCCACAGAAGAGGCTCATGTCAAAACTACAAAGGCCTTTGCTGGGGCCCTGTGTAGTCCAGAAACAGCTCTCAGACGTGGTCTTCCGGGTGCAGCTCCCCAACAAGAAGAAACGCATGGTACACGCTGATCGCCTGAAGCCTTACCACCACCGTATGGATGAAGAGGGGGTGTAGTGTTAGGAGCGTAGCTCCAACGAAATTATTATTGACTGCATGGTTTTTGTGATTGATAGTTGAAAAAGTTGTTGTTGTGGTTTAGTTGTGATTTTCAGTTCGCTCTTATAAATACAACTTCTTAATTCGTGATCTTGTTACAATACCGTTAAAAAGAGCGTTTAATTCTCTATCTCCCTAGTGCTAAATGAAACTTTTTAAAGAAGGAAAAATGAGCCTGAATGGAAAAAATGCGGGACTTATGGCCAGAGCGATGGAATGGTAGAACGATTCAACAGCACACGAAAAAAAATTTTTAAAGTGAAAAAAGTCGGATTTCAACCGGTATAAAAAAAAGTTGTATAGGACAGAAATTAGTTGTAGAATCGATCCCTGGCCGGTGGTACGACCTTAACTGTTACACCCTGTATATTAAATTCTCTACGATTTACTTCTCTACAATTCTCTAGATTATTCTTATTAGGCCCCAAGTGGATCATTTAAGGCAATAAAAATAACTAGCAGAATGTTTGTCCGATCCAATGTACAACCTAAAAAGTACCAACCAAAAAATAGACTGTGATTAAGAAAAATCACCTTTCAGTTTTGATTTCGTCAAATTTCTCGCCGACCTTTTTGGTTAACCTTCCTGTGATTCCCGTGAAGAGACTCCATTTGTCTTCTTTGTCGTTCCCGTCTTCGAAGCTCCCCGACCTCCGAGCCGATTTATCTTTGGTTTTTTTCTCGGCGACTGGCGTCGTTTGAGGGCTACTGTTGTCACTGTGAGCTTCGGCTATTGGTAAAAGAACAAACACCGAGATATTAACTGAATGATGATGCAATGGATTTAAAGATAATTGTTCACTATGAAATATGTAACAAGGTGAATGGTGCTATGACTTTGTTGGTAAACAGATTACCATGAATCTGTTATACGAATAATAATTAATATCAATTATTATTCTGGAGGTGAGTGATCACTAGAACGCGCTAATTTAAACTGTTTATTAAAGTCACGGCAGGTTAACGTGGACCGAATTACAGGAGGCAATCGTTGGTTACACAAAATGGGTAAATTATGGATGAAGTCACAACAGTCTTGATACCAAATTATAATTATTTTGATTTTGGTTCATTTTCGGTCTGTTATTAGTCATCAGAACCAGTCAGAAAAACGCCCTTATCTAATAAACTTGAATGGGCCATTCAAAAACACTCATAACTTACCCCTTTAGAATCAAAACATGCTAAATCCACAACATTTTGTCTTCAATTTTCTTTTTACACAGTTTCAAAGTGCAAGTTGTCATTTATCTATAGGCAAGAGGTTCGGGCTAAAGCCTGCTAAATCCATAGTTACACTCTTGGTCACTATAATTAGACCAAGAAACCATAATTAGACCAAGAGTGTAACTATTACTATAATCTGCCCAGTAGAATACTTCCGAATCTTCAAGCGTTTTGGGACCGACTTGCCATTAGCACCGAAAGTTGTTTGTTGAAAATCGGTATTTCCTCCAGCTCAACAGATTAACCCACAAAAGCTGATAGAAACATTCTGGAGAGTAATGGAGTGCAATCCCTGCTTTACAATACTACTCTTCGCTCATGGGTGTCACCATTAATGAAAACCTGGAATCTAATGAAGATCCTTGTGACGCCAAGTTCGATTAGTAATGGGACTCTAATTATCTCTGTATCCAAGTGAAACTTTTAGCGAATTTTCGAGGAAAATGTAGCTATTGTTCTCGGTCCAAAATTTTTAAAACTCGAATTTTCGAATAATTTTCATACCAAAATCTGTTTCAGACCATCCTGAATCCACTGCCAAAAGACGTTATGTGTTAATGTAAGTGGTTTCCCCGCATTCTCAATGGACGCGCTGCTATAGCTCAGGGAACCATCACCACCCAAATGAGAGTGGTCACACAACATAGCCTAACTGCCAGTGTGCATGTGGTTTTGAATGGAGGCTGATGGCTGGCTTTGGACTGCTTTGAACAAAGGTGAGTAATTAGATAGGATAGCAAACCGAAACTACCACCGATGCTGAAGACGAATGAAGATGAAGACTCGAATGAAGAAACCCATGAGTTTCTGACGATTTCTGCGTACAACCGAGTCGTTGCTAGGAGAATAGTACTTCGTCATTTGTCATCGGACAAAAACCGTTCACCATTCGTTGGAAACCTCTCGATTTATAGAACTAGAATACATTCCTCTCACTCGGTTGTCGCCCTTCGAAAAGCTGAGCTATGCGCATGACTTGATACGAAGTTTGTTGTGTGTCGCCTGGGTACATATACGCAATTGCGTTACGAGTGCTTTGTGGTTGTAAACTTTAAAACTAAAATTAAAAAAAAATAACAATTTTTATTTTATTTTGGTTTTCTGTGTTTATAAGAGTTTTATAAGATGGAGACATGAAAATGTCTTCGATTGAGAAACGGTGACATTTTCCTGGGGTGGGGGTGGGGGGGGATGACATGAAAATGTCTCAATGTGTTGCAGACTCGTATGTAAGCGTTTACATTGGCGTTCGTTTTTCTAAAGATTCATAGCATTAAAGTATTCTTGACTTGTAAAAATTGTAAAATATAGAGGGGATGTTGAGATTGTAATTTCACATTTTAAAAGTCCCTCCAATATCCACCTCAAAGTCTCTCTATCCACCTCAAGGTTGTTCACTGGCCAATGGAGAGATAGTAAAGTATCAGTTGTGATAACCTTACGTATTTTCTGTATTACATGTTCGCTACCGCGCTTCTTCGATTATAAAATAAAGTTCATTAAACTAAACATCTGTATTATAGTTCAAAACCCAAACAAAAAGTAGGCAACATTTTTCAAAATTTCAGATTTTGACTGCTCCAAAAAAAGATTTTTTAGACTATTGAACCATTCCCGACCAGGGGCGGCTCGTGGGCTCAGTAACTGGTGGGGCACCAAGGGCAATATTTAGGTGCATACCTACCTATTAGGTACTCACTATAGGAACTAAACTCAAACTACCCTTACAGCTAAACTGCTTCATAATTAGTGGTATGCAGCTCTTAGCAAGTCAGGAAACATCGTTCTCCAAAGAGTTCTCTTGAGGAGAGGGAAGGTTACTGACCAGTATCCAGGATTACCGACGAGGAGGTGGCTGCAAGGCAATCCCACCTACCCACTCAAATAATTATCTTCAAAATGATAGGAGGAATAAAAGAGAAATTGTGACTGTACGAGTACTATTCAAAGAGTACATTATAAAGGTAGTCAAAAAATTATATTATTGGAGTTTCTATTACTGGGGTTTTTAAAAATTAGCAATCGCGACCATCTGCTTCCTAGCCGAGTGGTACCTTGAAAACCCCCTCTAAAAATGTCCTCTTATGCCCAGATTTCACATACGTTTTCTTATCCAATCGTATCAAAACATTTTGAACTTTCACAGAACAGCAAGATTGATTTCAACTAGCTTTGAGAGTTCGTTGGTTAGCTCAAACAAAGCTCGAGTCAACGAAGTCACCATCAGTTTCAGGGATAACAAATAAATCAGTATTCTCAACGGTTGGCTGAGCTACATAATAATATTATGTATAATATACATATTATACATATTATTCTACATTCTGTAAGTTAATAACAGTAATATTATTACTGTTATTAACTTACAGAATGTAGAAATCAACAAATGAGATTCCCTTGGGCGAATAGTGATCCACTTCAGTCTTGACGACTAGCAAAGCGTTCATGCGTTGCACGTGAGATATTAAATTTCAATGTTTAGTTGATTAATATTATGGAGACAATAATTCACTATTACTATGATGAGTAAATACGAACCTAAAAACCACCAGTCAATGCATTCAAAATATAACGTCAGGCAACGTTTTGATATCATTCTTATCGAACATGGAAGAAAGCGAGGAACCATGGAAGAATGAAACTCCCTTCTTCCTTGACAAGGAACGATTCAACAATCGATTGTTTTCGGCATTCAAGTTGATTCGATATTTTGGCCACCGCCTGGAACGGCTCTATTTGTGGAACACTGGTTGCCTTCCCCCACCACAGGAAGCGCCTATCCCTTCAACATTGAGACTAGGGCACTTCTGGTCGTTCCGATAATCGACTTTTTTAATCGATAAATCGAAACAAAATGCGTTGAGGACACGACTTTTATCACCGTCACTGCTATCCAAGTCAGACGAAATAGCCGCCCGCCTGCATGAGCTCAGTGCGTTTTAAAATAGGTTAAGAGTTTTTTCCATGGAAGTGGGTAGTAGTAGGTAAGATTTTTTTCTCCTTGTTCTATGTTTTTTCTGTTTTCCTTTGCAAATTTTTGGGTGGGGCGAGGGCCAAGGTGGCCTTATGGACGAGCCGCCACTGTTCCCGACAACTTTTGTTCAATGCAAAAAGTCTCTAAAGTGGATACTTACCGCGTAAGTAATTGAGTACCGTCAGGTCCAAAGGACGTAACTACACGTGCGTTGCGGGACCTTAACGTGGTGCAAAAAATCCTAAATAATTCCAGATACCTTTTCATAACTGAACCGATCAAGATTTCAAACCTCCGTAAAAAAAAAAAAAAAAAAAAAAAAAAAAAAAAAAAAAAAAAAAGTGCCATTTGGCCCATCTCATTAGGAATCAAATTTGACGTTCACCATAGAATCACCCATAATGCTGTGGAAATTTAATGGTTGACTGAGTCCGAACCATATTGTGGATTCATAAAATATTCTATAAAATGCCAAGAGCGTGAGAAAACGTGTGAAGCGAAACGAATGAACCAAATAGAGGCCAGAACCGGAGAATTCCCGCATAGGGGCGTCGACGAAACCAACGAAAATTCAGATGTCATACCTAGCGGGAGAAGCTCAATGTACACGTCGGACGGCGATTTCCTCTTCATTGATCTGTCCATAGGGACAGAAGGAAAAGCGATGAACCGCTCTCACTGACAATACCCAATCATTTTTCGTAGACAAAGCGCACTGAGGCGCACTTGAAGCTGACGAAACTCGATCATACATCAACCGCGATAAGGTTGTTATTTGTTCGATGAAACGAAGAAAATGATAATGTCGTCTGCCTTAATAATCATCTAATGAGAAAACACGATAACTTCAGACCGTATCCGTTATCCAGAGAAATAGAACGAACGGCTCTTGTTGCTCAACAAAGAATAAAAACAAGCAGGAATACATTTACGAAAATAATGTACTTAACACTTTCTGATAATATTCACCAAGCGAATTCAGATAAAAATTTAAAAAATTAGGACCCAAGATTCCTATAAAGGGTGTATCAGTCTCGACTCGACAAATTTCAGGGATCGATTCTACGACTAATTTGCAACAAAAAGTGTCTCTTAGCAATTTTTTTCAACCCCGTCAAAAACCCTCTTTAAGCGAATTTTCGAAGAAAATGTAATAGCTATTGTTCTCGGTCCAAAATTTTTAAAACTAGAATTTTCGAAAAATTTTCATACCAAAATCCGTTTCAGACCATATTGAATCCACTGCCAAATGACAACAAAAATTATATGTATGTACATATATAAAGGTTGTATTCAAATGACCAAGCTAGTCTTTTTTTCCGTGTTTATTTTCTCACGACGTTTCAGCAATGGAACAAAGCCCTATTCATGTGAGATTACCTACAATAAGATCAGAACAGAATTAATACTTACATGCTATGTCAGGAATATTATTTGAATGAATGAATGAATATATTTATTGCCACTTTTTATAGTACCTATAATTACCTTATATTATATAATTTAACAAAAGTTCAACAACAACATATATCTACAGTGCACAAACATAATAAATTAATGGAATATTAAATACAACAGTTGTTTATAATAGTTACTATTATAAATATATTATAAATTATATAACAATCTAGGAACATCTAGTGGACGAAACCGCGTAGCTCGGCTAGTGTGCGGTCCGTTCTCGGTTAGCCGTACTGTATTTTTAAATCGTTAGTGAATGTATTAAAGTGGTCTCAATTGTGTAAGTGTAAGTTTATTTTTACTAATATTGTCATTTTAATTATTATTATTATTTATTTATTTTGTTTTATTTATTCATTTTGGTTTATTATCTTCGATAATGAACCATTGGAATCGCCCAAAGAAAAACTTTTTTTAACCCCCCCTCAAAATTTGTTGGTTTACGTTTCAAGATACGTAGATTCAGAAAATCGAATAAAAAAAAATCCGTCCGTCCGCCGTACGCCGTCCCCCGTACGCCGTCCGCCGTACACCGTCCGCCGTCCACGCCGTTTTGCCCAGTTAGCGTTGAGCTAAAATTACAAAATTTGGTTTCTGGGCTTGGACCAGCCCCACAATGATCCTCGAAACTTTTCATAACCCTAGGTCAAGGGGAAGGGATTCAAAACGAAATTTAAAATTTCGACGATGTCTTATCTCCAAATATTTAACTGAACCGTGTAAATTTTAGTTCACCTTCGAATGACCTGATAAATTACGAATCTTTTAAGACCAATTAGATTTTTGTGCGACCAGCCGTTCGGTCACAGTGATCGCGCAAAGCTTTAGGAAAAACACTAAACTTTCGCGTCGAAAACGGCCGTTATGTGACCCAACCACCAGACGCCCAGAATAAAACTACCTTTTTACATCTTCCCGGTAAACTACAGTCTAGAAATTTTAACCGTGAGTCGGGGATAGACCACATTGCAATATTCACTCGGTTTCTCATCTGTAAAATTGTTTAAATAATACCTTTTTGTAATAATACAAATTAAATTTTGATGATGAGCTATGGACTTGAAATTTTAAAAATAGGTCAGAACTGGATCACAATGCAATATTCACTCGGTTTCTTGTCTGTAAAATTGTTTAAATAATACCTATTTGTTTAAACAAATTAAATTTTGATGATGAGCTAGATACTTGAAATTTTAAATATAGGTCAGAAATGGATGACATTTCAATATTCACTCGGTTCTTGTTATAATCCATGTTCGTAGTAGACTCCATGTAGTAGCCATGATGCAACCTCCCTGCTGTGACGATCTGTTATGATACGCAACTTGTTTTTGGTGATTATACGTCGTTCTCAATCAGATGTGTTTTTCGAATCTTTTCTCTATCACATTTCTCAATTCAAACATGTAAGGTTACGACAAATTGGCGACGAGGTGAAGTTCTAAACTGAATTGCAACAATATCTCGAAAACTTTCCAGAGTGCACCATCTATGTTATCAGGCGCCCGCGCAATCAACGGTGAGCTGTATCTATCCATTCGCTCCTACATTTAGACGATTTCATCTGTTTTCATATACGCAATCTATCAAACATGGATGCAAATCAGTTCGCTCAATTACTGGCAGTATTTAATGAAAATCAACAGAAGCTACTCGAACGCATTGGCGCTGTGGGGGCTGGCGCGAGTACGCAGGGAACGCCGCCATCATTTCATCCCACCATCAACCCAATTTTGATTCCCCCATTCGAAAACTTCGACAATTCCCGTGAGTCTTTCAAGCTCTACCTACAGCGTTTTGAGAATTATCTTCAGTTGAAGTGTGTTTCAACTGGCGATGAAATTTGCAAGCAACTTTTTCTCAACTCAATTGGTTCGACTCACTATAAACTCCTTGTCTCATTGATCTCTCCCGAGGACCCTAAGACCTCATCTTATACCAAAATTACCGATGCTCTCGTTAAACACTTATGCCCTAAGCCCACCGTGTCAGTCGCTCAACATAGATTTTTCGCAATTAACCAAAAATCAGACCAATCGATTGCCGATTTTGTTGTCGAGTTGAGGCGTGACGTTAACGATTGCTTGTTCGTGTCACCTTGTGATTGTAAAGTAAGTCTTTCAAATATGTTTCTTCGAGTTCAATTCATAAGAGGCGTACTTGATAATACAATACGTGAATCGATTCTTCAATCCGATCTTAACGATTTTGACGAAGTAGTTGGGAAGGCGTTATCGCTAGAAGCATCCAAGGTCGATAGTCGTGAAATCGCTGACCAACAGTCGTCATCAACTAACATTGATGTGAATCGAATTTCCCATTCACGACCTATCCAACGAAGCTCTTTCTCCTCAACACCCCGACCTCGTTCAAAAAGTGAATCAAGTAGAAATCTAAATCGATCCAGTTCAACTTTTCAATCTCGATCAAAACTTGACTATCGAAAACTCGGTATTGATGGATTGTGCCTAAGATGCGGCCGACCACACAAGGTTTCGGAATGTAATATCGATCCCAAAAAACTTCGATGTTCGGTTTGTAAGCGTATTGGCCACGTTCAAAGAGTTTGCCTTCGAAATCTTTTATCCCCCGAATCTCAACCGTTCGATCGTTTCAGGGGACAAAATACTAACGTGGTAGAGCAGTCTGATGACCTTGACTTTGACGACGCATTTGGGATCAACAAGATCGTTGATATATATACCAATCAACAATACCTCGACCATGATAAATACTTTGTGAAAGTGAAAATCGAAAACCAATGGCAAGAATTCGAAGTCGATTCTGGAACTGGGTTCACCTTATTACCACGATCCCAGTTTGACTCACTCAACCTAAAAATTCCGCTTCAAAAATCAAATATATCTTTCCGCTCGAATACCAACAACGTTTTTCGACCCCATGGTAAAATTCGAGTTAATGTCCGGTATAACAATAAAACTTCAAACGAAGAAATATTCATAGTTCCTGATGGCCATTCTCCACTATTGGGAAGAATATGGATCCGACACCTAGGAATAAATCTCAATGACCTCGACAAAAAGGTTATTTCAAACCCATCTGATGTAAAATCTATTTTGCCCTCTCTAGACTCGATCATGAAAAAGTACAGTTCAATATTTGAACAAAAAGTCGGCTGCGTGCCGAACATTTCATGTACCCTTTGTTTACGGGAAAATTCAAAACCAGCGTTTTTACGAGATCGCGATGTTCCATACGCCCTGCGAGAGAAAGTTGATGCCGAACTAGACAACCTTGAAAGAGATGGCATCATTACCAAAATCGATCATAGTGACTGGGGTTCACCGCTAGTCATCGTTCCTAAGCCAGATGGAACAGTGCGACTTTGCGTCGACTACAAATCCACTGTCAATCCTAAACTACAAACAGCTCGATATCCTATACGACGGATTGACGAAATTCTCAACAGTCTCCGAGGGTCATCATACTTTTGTCGATTAGACTTATTCAAAGCTTATCTTCACATCAAAATGGACCCCCCAAGCCGAGAGATTCAAACTATTTCAACTCATCGAGGGACTTATTTAATGAATCGCCTTTCTTTTGGCATAAAAACGGCTCCCAGCGAATTTAATAGAATACTTGACCAGATTCTTCAGGGACTGGATGGTACAATTTCTTATTTTGACGACATAGTAATACATGGCAGTAGTCAAGCTGAATGTCAACTACGGCTCGAAAAATGTTTGGACCGCTTGGGAAAATACGACCTCCATTTGAATAAAAGTAAATGTGAATTTTTCAAGACAGAGATAAAATACCTTGGGTATACAGTTAGGAAAAATCAAATCTTGAAGTCAACAGATAAAATCAAAGCTATAATCCAAATGCCTCGGCCTTCAAATGCAGATGACGTACGTTGTTTCCTTGGTCTCATTACTTATTACTCTAGATTCATTCCCTATTGTTCAAGTATGACGTTTCCCCTTCGACGACTACTTCAAAAGGGATGCAAGTTCATCTGGTCAACCGAATGCGAAGCTGCCTTTGTGAAATTGAAAAACGAAATTTCAAGCGATCGAGTTCTTACCCCCTTCAATCCTGAGATGCCAACACTCATTACATGTGATGCGAGTCCTACTGGAGTCGCAGCGGTGCTCTCTCATCAAATTGGCAGCGAAGAAAAACCAGTTGCATTTGCCTCCCGTTCCTTGACACCGGCAGAGCAAAATTACAGCCAACTAGACCGTGAGGCTCTGGCTATAATATTTGGTGTGAACCATTTTTACATGTACATATATGGGAGAAAATTTCAACTCGTCACAATCAACCAATTTCTAGGATTCTCCATCAGACATCAAAATTGCCTGCAATGACCTCTGCACGACTTCTGCGTTATGCCTCTTTTCTGTCTCAGTTTGACTATGAAATAAAATTCAAGAGTGGATCTGAAAACACCAACGTTGATTGCTTGTCACGAGCTCCTCTCAAGCAGACCCAGCCATCCATGGACAGCGTTCTCAACAACGAAGTTCACCTGATTTGTGCTTCAACCATCAACCATATCTCAAACGAAAAAATAACAGCAGAAACTATTGCACTTGAAACAGACAAAGATGAACATTTATCGAAAATAAAAATCGATTTGCTCAATGGAAAATTAACCAATTTAGACTACACTCTCGATTCGGGTATTTTATTCAAGGGCCAACGGGTCATTATCCCAAAATCACTCCAGCCATCAATTCTGCAAGAGCTCCATGAAACGCATATAGGTATTTCCAAAATGAAACAGCTGGCTCGGCGATACTGCTCCTGGAATGGGATAGACCTTGATATTGAACGTCTAGTAAAATCTTGTGAGGCTTGTGCTGACATTAAAAAAACTCCATCAAAAGCTCCCCTACACTCTTGGGAAGAACCAGCAGAAAACTGGGACCGCCTGCACATGGATTACGCTGGACCTTGCGAAGGAAAACATTTTCTAATTGTCGTAGATGCAAAGTCACGATGGGCAGAGGTTCGAGGCATCAATGAGGCACCAACAACTTCAAAAACAATCGAACTGCTGTCAAACATGTTTTCTACCCACGGATTTCCGCGAATACTGGTCTCTGACAATGCAACCATTTTCAAAAGCGATTCCTTCAAACAGTTCTGTGCTTCAAATGGTATCAAACAAAAGTTCTCCGCCCCCGGACATCCTGCAACCAACGGACTGGCGGAGCGAAATGTCCAGACTCTCAAAAATCGACTCAATGCAATGCAGAAGGACGCAGTTCCACTCACTCAGAAACTCCATAAAATCATGTTAACTTACAGAGCTACTCCACTTGGTGATGGAGCATCACCTGCAGAAAAATACTTGAAAAGAAACATCCGGATCCGCCTTGATGCCATTAAGCCATACAAAGAAAATCCACGCCAAGTCATGATTCCCAAGGTCAGACAGTTAAGCATTGGAGATCGAGTACAATCAAAATACTTTTCAAATTCCAAAGCTCAATGGCGGCTTGGAACAGTTATTAAAAAGTATGGACAACTTCATTACTTGATCAAGCTCGATGATGGATATATTTACAAGCGACACATAAATCAACTAATTCGTACGGGCATTCCAAAGAAAACGGTCACATTCGCCCCAGAACCTCCAGATGTGAGAGGAGCTATAATTCAACCATCTCTACCAGAAATGTACAATGAACACATTATGGCTCCCTTACTAACACAACAACCATCAAGACTTCAAGCTCCCACAAGGGAACGTGAGCAACAACCTTTTGGAGGACCCGAACAAGATGAACCTTCGAATCAAAATCTTCAAATTAGGCGATCTGAACGAAATCGACATCTACCTACTCGTCTTCGTGACTATATTCTACAATAGACTATAGTATTAATGTAACGTCACATCTATTTCAAATTTCATTGGTTTTTAATTTTTATTTTGTATTTAAATTTCTAAGAAAGTTGTTTGCAATCAGGTTTTCTTCCACTCAATCTCACGTTCAATTTTCAATTCAATTTATTCGACATGTGCTTAAATTTTATCTGAATTCAATTTTGTGGGGGAGAGTTGTTATAATCCATGTTCGTAGTAGACTCCATGTAGTAGCCATGATGCAACCTCCCTGCTGTGACGATCTGTTATGATACGCAACTTGTTTTTGGTGATTATACGTCGTTCTCAATCAGATGTGTTTTTCGAATCTTTTCTCTATCACATTTCTCAATTCAAACATGTAAGGTTACGACAGTTCTTATGACATGGTATGGTATATTATTGTATGTATGATTTGGTATAATACAGTATGGTATGATAGGAAAGAAATTCGTATGGTATGGTATGAGTACGGTGAGAATATGGTATGGTGCCGATTTGCAATACAGTCTGGTATAGACAGAAGGGTGATCTGCACAAGGAAGATAATAAACCGTTGTGTCAAGAATTTGCAGAGTTTTCATTATGATGTCTGATGTGGTCCCTATGTATCTGATGGAGGCAAAGCTAGTTGTCGTGGTTGGCGATGGAGTCGAGGATTGTGTAGACGTGACAATGTTCTGCGGTTGATGTTGATTGTTATTTGTATGTTGTTGGTTCGTTTGAGTGGAGGGTTGTTTGGTTGTTCGGAAAATGAGTTTTTTAATGAGTTTTAGTGTATAATGGGGGTTGAAATTGACCAATGCTTGAAGTGGGACAGGCATATCAGGACGCTAGTCACGAGACTGCGTAAATTGGTTTATATATGTCGAGAGATGAGGAACTTTCTTTCTAGGGAGGCCATAAGAATGTTTTACTTTGCCCTAGTACAACCTCTCATGACATATGGGGTCTCTGGCTGGGGAGGTGCAAGCTCTGGGCTACTCAATACTGTCTTTGTGGCACAAAAAATGATTATTAAAGTTTTACTTAAAAAAAGGATGAGATATTCTACAGCCGAATTATTTAAACTAATGTTGGTCCTCCCTCTCAGATCTCTGATGGATAAAATAATGATAATTAGGGCTCGAAAATCAATAGAAAATAGCGATCTCTCACTACCAGCAGGTGGTGTAACGAGATACCAGAAGCAGAGATTCATCAGAGTGCCTTTTAGAAGAACTTTTCGAGGTCAGCTAGCCCACGACTATAGAGGTGCGACATTGTTTAATGCCTTGCCTGAGCACCTGCGCTCAATACCAAAGATATCGGTTTTCAAAGAGGAGCTCAAAAAGTACATGGAGTCAAACCGTATTCACTAAAGAGAAATGTTTTTAAATTTTTTTTTTTTCTTTTAAATAGCCTCAATTCTGAAATGACTTGTATTTTTAGTTTTACATTATATCTATATGTTGCATTATTGTACTCTTTGTCTTTTCATGAGGTCGTTGTTACATAGAGGCTTCAATGTAGTTTTTTTTTCTTCTTTCTTTGTTATGTTTCACTATATTAGAGGATCGATTTTATTTATGCATATAAGTTAAGTTGGGAGCACGAGCAAAAGAGTTTTTAAAAAACAACTTTTATTTCCCGGACGGGTTACACACAGAAATCGGGCGGAAAACGGGCAGCGTAACGTTCTACGAACGGGCGTGAAGACAAGACTGGCTCTCCGAGGCGAGAGCGTCTGCTTTTATAATAAGGAGATGCTGTCTCAGCAAGAATAGCATTACTTGGGTATTATACGTATATAACACCTCCCTCCCTAAGAAGAAAACCGCACCGTGAAGCGGGAGGTTTTTGCCGAAAATTCGAATTCAGGTAGCGGTCCGTTTTCCATTACAATGATATAAAAACAACGATTACAATTGAAGAATAATAATGGAGTGATAATAATGACATAATAATAATGACATGATAATAATAATAATAATGATAATGATAATAATAATGAGAATAAAAATGATAAGATTATGACATAAGAAGAATAATGACATAAGAATGACATAAGAACAATGACAATAATAATGACAATACTAATAATAACAATGACAATAATAATGGATAATAATGACGTAATAGCAATGATTACAATTGAATGGAATAACATGACATCACAATCCTGTGGCGACATAATAAGCGATTGAATAAGAGTTACATCAGGAAGGGCAAGGCACTTGCCGGTTGGTACGTCGGTAATTGATGCAGGTGTAGCCGAACAATCCCATAAGCGTGACATAAAGAACGAGGGTCCATATGCTAGGAGACATGGATGGATACCAGTGTGTGGTTTCAAGATCAAGATCCGTTGGGTTGAGATTTAGATGGAATGTATCTAGTTTCCTCATGTTAATATCCTCGAATTTTAATGACATGTGTGTGACATTGAGTGTGGATAACTGAGGGTGAGGTACACTTAAAAGAGATGGTTTTCCAAAAGTCGTCATTTGAGTTGACATAATGTTGTTACGATAATAAATGGAGTCTTTATTCGGTTTGATAATATGGATTCCCTTTAGTGATAGTGTTTCTTTATGATTGTCACTTTCAATTTGAATCTGATCTTCCGTTGGGAATACCGCAATTAGGTAGTTAGTCTCAGGAATTACGGAAAGATAGTTATCTGTAACTTGTAGTTTTGTGAATGGACAATTATTGGTAGACCCATTAGTCAAGATTACTTTCTCACAGTCTGCAGTTGAGTACGAAACTAATTCTGTGTTACAGTAAAATAGTTCATTATAAATACAACGATCGCTTAGTTGGATTATCACATTTCGTTCTTCCTGTTTAAGTAAATATCTATGTTTGGGGATAACAGTAGTGTAACTATTGTCTATGATCCATGGAACAGAGTACAGGTAATACAGATTATAAATGGCTGGTTTGTAAATTGGTATGGTTAAAAAATACACAATTCGCTCAGATCGGATATTACATTGCACTTTAATTAATGATTCATACGCTTATGATGCTTGGGTGTAATGCTCCCAATTTACAGAAGGTAATGGATGTTTCGATTTCTGACAATAGATTGAAAATGAGATTAATGGCTGATTGCAAATGATAAAGGATTTCCTTGTAAAGCATTAATTGCCCGTCAAAATGGTTGATAATTTTTTCAATATCAATAAATTTCGATTTGATTTGCTCATTATTAAACTGAATGGTTTGAAGTGTCTCGTTGTAATTGGTTATTAGCTGATTTACTATGGAGTACTGCTTAGAGAGTTTAGTTTGTTTGGCACGATCTCGTCTATCTAAGTCCTCTAAGATTTTGTCATAACGTTCTTTGTCGTCGTTATCCAAGTTTCCTGTTATTGCTTTAATTACCGTTCCTAGTCCATTAATCAGTCCACGTTTGTGTCGAGTAGCTCCATGATGTCGGATATTGGAGATCTTTGACGCAACTAGATCTTGAACGTGTTCGTAGAATTTGCACTGATCATAAACTTTCTCGTAAAGTCTTCGAGATGAGTTAACCTTATTAATGAGTACAGAATAATTTGAATTTAAATTGTTCACTTCGGAGTAAAGTTCGTGCAGTTCGTAGAAGTGAGTCAGTATGTGTTCCGTGTCTTCCAATTTAGCCGGTCCTATGTTAACGGGGACAATTCCTCCACTTCGGTTGAGGTCTCTAATTTCAGCGCATGAGGCAGTTACTACCAGCAACCATCTGCAATAAAACGTTATATTATTTCCTTGGCCATCCCTCCGGCCATCCCGACGAATCGTCCTCCTCAGAGGCAGTGGGGTTAGCTTGGTTCGGTTGACTGGGAGTTGCGGGATTTTCCACTCGCAGTCGTCTGGGTCTTTTAACATTTGACAAGTGAATTTTGTCTCTGGTATTGTGGTGACGTGGTACAATTTTCCCAGTTTTTAATTCGGTGTTAACTGCCGTCAATTGTTCTTTATTGTAAGGGTTTTTGGTTTTGCTCATTTTTTGTTTATTTTTTACGTAAATAGTTGACGGGAGTTCAGGGAGTTCTTCTCTCTGTTCATTTCTTTTGCTAATAACATGTTCCTTGAATTGAGAACATTTATTATGTAGTATGGAGTATATTGCAGCCATTTTCTCCTTGTGTTTGGATGAATAGTCGTTTATTAGAATTTTTTCCGCATCAAGGTCTAGTAGTGTTTCTTGATTTATATGGCCATAAAGAACTTCGAAAGGGGTTAAGTCAGTTGATGAGTGGATGGAGTTGTTATAGGCAATAAGTGCGTACTTTATTTTGCTCACAGTAGAGTCGCAAGAAAATTCTTGTCTGTTATTCAAAAGTCGGAGGTGTTCTATAAGAGTAGAGTGGAAATGTTCTATCAGACCGTTGCTATTTGGGTTTTGACTACAAATGAAGTGAATGTCTATTTTATGACATGATAGAAATTCCTTAACTAACGAGGAGTCGAATTCGGCTCCATTATCAGATATTATTTTCCTGGGTATTCCATGGTGAGAAAAGAAGGTTAAGAGGTTTTTCACAACATCAAGACTGTTATTTGAGGCGATATGATACACCTGTGCATATTTGGAAAAGGAATCAATTATGGTTAAGAACTTTGCTCCGTCTAAGGTAAGTTTATCTACATGGATTGTCTCTAATGGTTTTAAGGTTGAGGGAGTAATATTAAGTTTTGGTTTTATGGGGTCTCGATCGTATTTGGTGATAAGACATGGTTCACAACGATTAATGAAATTTTGGATGGTTTTCAGTTGGTTCGGCCAGAAATAAGTTCGTTTTATTTTCTTATAGGTCTCTGTTATCCCTCGATGGTTAGTTTTCCCTATGTGGTAGTTGGAAATTGTGTTTTCTATTTCATCCTCAGTCTCTACGTCTTGGACAAATTCGGTGTATTTTGTCATTTTTATAGAAGACTCCTTGAAGACCGCCATCATGACCCTAACGAATTTTTGATAGATATTGCCCTGATCATCGTTTCGGAAATAGATTGAATAGCTAACGTCAGGACGCACAAATTCCTTAATGAATTTGACTACATCTTTTTCAAAGTCCTTTTGAGACAATTCAACTGTTAATCGGGTTCTTGTGTTGAAGGGCCTTGATATCCTAACGGGTTTTGGAGTACTGTTGGTCTCCTTGAAGATGATTTGGTTTTGACCGTGATTTACCGCTCCTTCCCTTATGGGGACAGTTAAAAGTGTATTTCCCTCAGCGTTAGAGTGTATAGTACTCGTGACTGATTCGGAATCGTGAGACGTGGGGTTCGCTACCAGGGACTGGTTTATTAATGATTGGACAGCTGTATTGTCTAAAAGGTCCATAAGTTGGCGAACATCTGGGTCGTCATAAGGAATATTTGGTAGGGGGTCATTCCCTGCAATAGTTTCAAGAATTTCATCCAAGTCCATTGGTACGGGAGTATTTAGAGCCGAGCTAGTGGAAGGGCCTGGAACGCTCGAGTCATTATTGTTAGCTCAATACGGGAGAGAGCATCTGCAACATGATTAGTAGATCCGGGTTTGTATTTTATCACAAAGTCATAGTCCGCAAGCTTCATCCTCCACCGAAACAGCTTTGACGAACAATCCTTTATCCCGAAAAGCCACTGTAATGGGCGATGTTCTGTGTATAGGGTGAACCTCCGTCCATAAACGTAAGGACGAAAGTTTTTCAAGGCAAATAAGATGGCCAATAGTTCTTTTTCTATCGTGGCTAACCGTCTTTCGGAGTCATTTAAGGTCCGACTAGCATAAGCGATAGGGAGGTCGGAACCTTTGGTGTTTTGACTCAACACTGCCCCTAGTGCCACATCACTAGCGTCGCACGTGACAATGAATTCTTTGTCGAAATCAGGATATTGCAATATAGGATCATTGGTAAGTAAAGTCTTGCAGGTCTCGAAACATTCTACATAGTCTGGATTGTTGGGGTTTATGACTGAATTTTTTTTTAGGCAAGAGGTTAGTGGTTTAGTTAGTTTAGCAAAATTGTCAATGAATTTTCTATAGTATCCCAATAGGCCAAGAAATTGTTTTATTTCTTTCTTAGTTTTTGGGATGGGAAACTTGGAGATTGCTTCGATTTTCAAGGGATTTGGTCTTACGCCCTCTGGGGTAACTATGTGTCCTAAGAAACTAATTTCTTTTCGAAGGAATTCAGTTTTGTCAAGTTGCACTTTCAAATTGGAAGATCGCAGTCTTTTGAAGACTTTCCTCAATCTGTCACAATGCTCTTCCAGACTCGTGCTATAAATCATCAATCATCAATCGTGCTATAAATGTCATCAAGATAGACCAAACAAATCTCGTTTTGAAGCCCTCTGAGTACATTACTCATGAGCCGCATGAAAACTGGGGGTGCATTTTTTAGACCAAAGGGTGTTGGGAGGAATTCGTAATGACCAGTTTCTGTCGAAAAAGCCGTTTTCGCTATTGATGGTTCGTCCAGTTCTATTTGGTGAAAACCTGAAGCTAAGTCTATCGTAGTGAAGTACTCGTACTGACACCTTCCAAGTTTGTCAAGTAGGTCAGAGATATTGGGGAGTGGAAATTTGTCCGAAATTGCCTTTTCGTTGAGTTTGCGAAAATCAAAAACGAGTCTGTGTTTTGGTTTCCCTGAAGCATCCAATTTTTTGGGGACCACCCATAGAGGTGCATTATACGGAGAATTTGAGGGTCGGATAATTCTTTGATCTAACATCTCATCAATTTGCCGTTTGACTTCATCTTTGAAGAAATTTGGGTATCTGTAAGGTTTTACATAAACTGGGATTTCGTCGGTGGTCCTAATGTGGTGCTTGACCTGGTTGGTGAATGTAAGAGGTTTATCGTCTGATTGGAAAAGGTCCGAAAATTCTTTAATGATCTTTGTTATTTCCTTCTTCTCCAACGGATTCAAATGATCTAGTCTCAGTTTTTGTAGGTCAATTTTGACTTTAGATTTAGGTCTACTCGTCTCAATGGGTTCGTGGGTGTCTGAAAATAAACAACAGTCCAAGATGGGTTCTGCTATTATAGGGAAATCTATGGTTATTGACATAGGATGTTCCGCGGCATTCGTTGCATGTACGAAAGCATAAGAGTTTCGCACATTCACGATACACTGGGGAATTTCCACCTTACCCAATTTGATATAGGGGACAATGGCATCACCATTATCAATATTGTGAATTTTTATTTTTATTTGTTCGATAGATCTCGCTTCCAAGAGGAAGGATTCCGCAGAATCAGGGGAATACAGGTCGGAATTAGTGAATCGTAATTGTAGAGAAAAATGCGGGAGTTTTAGGATATTTTTGTTCAAGTCTACATTTGCTTTTATTAGTTTTAAATTGTCCAACCCTAGCAGTAAATCAAAGTGATCATGAAATTTGAAAATACTAAAAGGGAGACTAAGTCGGGGTATTCTGAATAAATCTCCACACGGTACAAGGGTCTTTTGACTGATTTCTGAAATACCATGGGCCGTGCGTACTAAGCCTGAATCAGGTTGAATCCTTAGTGGAAAAAGGTGATGGGCTGTTTCTGGGTTGATAAAACTTCTTGAACTTCCTGTGTCTATTAAAATTTTTAAATTTTGAGAATTGTAACGACAGGACATTAATATAAAAGGAAGTGAATTGGATGTCAAGAGATTCATGAGGTCGGTGATTTCGAAGGTTGAGGAACCCCTAAAAAATCACTCTCCTGATTGGTGTCGGGTTCCAAGACAAGGTTTTCGACTCTGTCCCCGATTTGTTCAGTTTCGTAATGTGGGTCGTAACAATGTTCGTAATGTGGGTCGTAACAATGTTCGTAGTGTGGGTCGTAATGTTCGTCGTATTGGTTTGGGTCTGCTTGGGTAATCATGTTCAGGTTGGTGTTTCTTGTAGAGATGGACATCGGCTCATCTTTAAATTTAAATGTTGAGGATCTTGTCCACGGTCCACCTTGAGGCCGTGCATTGTTCTGATTTCTGTGAAAGGGTGGCTGATGGTTTTGAAACGCCTGAGGTGGTTTGTTTGTTACTTGCGGCACAAAGGGCCTCGGTGCAAACGGAGCTCTCTGGACCATCGATGTATAGGGTACATACATCGATGCTCTGGACATGATTAGGGATTCTGGGAATGAACTGAGGAGGCGGCCTTGCGTTGTACTGATAGCTGGCAAGCTGACGTTGGACAACAGGCCGTGTAGGAAGAGGCGCCTGCGATCTCGCCTGTGGCACGTGTTTATCTCTTGGTTTGAGATTAAAGTCATTCACTAGCATTGCGAGAGCTGCTCCTAAGTTTTCCGGGGATTTTGTTCTCAACAGATTTCCTAATGGGTCCATCAGACCGTTGAGGAACACTCTTAATGCCAAGGTTTGCATGTATGGGATCAATGTAGGGGCTTTTTCAGTTTCGTGGACTTGCAAGTACCCTATCTGAGCGTTCAATAATTGAACTACTTTGTCATAAAAGGCAAAACAGTCTTCGTTAGTTTGTTTAAGTTTACTGATTTCTAATGTCAGTGTGTAAGTGTCCCTTTTGTCCCCGTATGTTTGCAAGAGGGCTTGCCTAAGCTGAGGATATGTGTCAACGGAGTTAATGAATATTTTGTCAGTAATTGCGGGACCTAGTTTTGACACGAATACTCCCATTATTACCTCGTTCTGAAAATTATCAACATCATTAGCATCATAAAAACGTAAATAGACCTTATCACATTGTTTAATATATTTACTTAAAACTAAAGGGTCTCCATTAAACGTTGGGATGAGGCTCTCGAATTCCCTACGGAATTCTGGTGGTCTTCGATATTCTCGTTGTTCCTGAATCGGTTCCAGGGGAGTTGGCGGTAGGCCTGTGCGATTATTAAAATTAATCGTAATCGACGATTACAAAAATAATCGCAATGTGCTTCGATTCGATTAATCGTGATCGACAATCGAAAACTATTCCAAATAATCGTTTATAAATCGATTATCGATTAGCGTTTCGATTATCGATTAGTGTTTCGATTATACAAAGTTTTTCGATTACCGATTACATTAAGTTGCATCGATTATCGATTATACTAAAGTTCATCGATTATCGATAATTTGAAGTTGAATTTTGTGGTGAAAATCGATTTGAACTTTAATTTCAATGTTAATATATAAAGACGACCGATTACCGATGATTTCGCCCCGTATAAAATAAAATAGCGGATACAACTGGCACATTAACTTTGTTTATTGTTTATTTATACAGAACAACAAAAAGACGAACTGTCACAGTCACAAACAAATCGTGACTTGACCTTGACAGGACACAGGGCAGCGGACCATTATGGTTTTTTGATGAAAGACTTATTGGAAGACAAAAAAATTAAGGTTGCAGAGAGTTCATCACCCAGACAGGTTCTAGTGTCAGTGATGATGTTACCACCTGCACTGAATAGGCGTTCTGAGGGGGTGCTTGACGCCATCACGCATAAATATTTTCTTGCCATTAGTGAAAGGCGGGGAATAATTCGGTAATAATCGGTAATCGGTAATAATCGGTAATAATCGGTAATCGTTAATAATCACTGTTATGTTGGTAGCCCTGTATCGATATATATAGACAGAGGTACGTGACTCAGAGAGTCAGTCTGTATCTAGTTGGCATCAAGTACAATTATATACATATTATCCATTCCTCCAGAGTTCTCATTCAGTGCCCCTACAGTTCAATCACATATCTCATTTCGATGATCGATCACGATTATTGTAATCGAGACCTCAAAATAATCGAGGATTATTAAAATAATCGAATCGAGGTTTCGATTAATCGAATAATCGCACAGGCCTAATCGGTAATAATCGGTAATTGGTAATAATCGGTAATCGTTAATAATCGGTAATCGTTAATAATCACATATCTCATTTCGATTATCGATCACGATTATCGTAATCGAGACCTCAAAATAATCGACGATTATTAAAATAATCGAATCGAGGTTTCGATTAATCGAATAATCGCACAGGCCTAGTTGGCGGAGGATCGACGGGAAGTGGAATTCCAGATGGGTCCATGTTTATGTAAAAGGGTTTATGTTTATGTAAAACTCGAAGGTAGTTCCAATCCCAAACGTTGTTGGGCTTTTTTGCTTCTTTGACTTTCGGAATTTTTGAGGATACTTTTTACTTACGTTAACTTAAACGAAATTCTTTTTCCTTGTATTTGAATCCAAGGTGGGGATTCCTTAATTTACGACAGAATGCAAGACACGATGGGACGTCTGGGTGAAATATTCACTTTCACTTACAGTACGTACAGGGTAGCCACCAATGTACAGGACTCTCTATACTAAAGGATTCGAGGCTGGATGGGACGGCTTGGTGAAATGTTTTTCCAGGCCGTACAGGGTAGCCACCGAGCACTCCTTCTCCTTGATGATGAATACTCGAGACAAGAGATGGGACGGCTGAGTAATATTCGTGTTTACTTACAGTCCGTACAGGGTAGCCATTCGCCGATCTCGAGGAGTCCTGTTTCCAAGGCCGTTCAGTAGTTCCGTATCGTAATCCTTTCGCGATTATGGTCCGTGAACTCCGATTCTCGCACTTTCCGATTCCGGGAATTTTTTAACAGGTTCTGTGACGCTTCCTTAATCACGAAGAAAGTTCGGTGTTTCTTGAAAAACCGCGAACTGGAAGTGTCCTACTGACTGCGCCAGTTAAGTTGGGAGCACGAGCAAAAGAGTTTTTAAAAAACAACTTTTATTTCCCGGACGGGTTACACACAGAAATCGGGCGGAAAACGGGCAGCGTAACGTTCTACGAACGGGCGTGAAGACAAGACTGGCTCTCCGAGGCGAGAGCGTCTGCTTTTATAATAAGGAGATGCTGTCTCAGCAAGAATAGCATTACTTGGGTATTATACGTATATAACATATATATATTTTTTTCTTCTTTCAAGCAATTGATTTATATTTTCAACAGATAGCAACTCCTTCCCACAGCACAAGTCCTAGACTTAAAGTGGGAAGTAGCATTTATAGTGTATATTTTACCTGTATATATCTGTCTTTTCAAATAAATGCATTATCTAAAAAAAAAAAAAAAAAATTATTGGCTAGTAATATTATTTTGCAGTCTGTGATAATTTTGGGATGAAATTGGGGATGTGATAGGCTGATTCTTCTTTGAAAAAGATTTTTGGCGGTGTTGAATTTAAAATGATAAGGTTGATGTGAATGGAAATTAATGATGGGTCCAGAGTACGTTGGTTTTTGGTAGTAGTCAGTTATTATGGTACCATCTGGTTGTCTGATAATTTTAAGGTCTAAAAAGTTTAAACAGTTGTTATTTTCTAATTGTTTGGGCTGGTAGGTAGTAGTTATTACTTGCCCCAATAGAGTGCTCACCATGATGGCTGGTAGGAGCCGTTGCTCTGTTGTCCAACCTGTTCCCCCAACCCGACTCGTCCGTATGGAATATTGTTATCATTATCAAAGTTGCTGTACTGTTATCATTATAATACCGTTTATTTTATCGAGTTTCATTCGTTCTCGTGTGTAATAAAAAGAGTTGTTATCCGGTGTTCATTACGCGTTATTATTTCGTTCACCCGTTAAAACACTAATTCTAATGTGAATTTCATTTGTGGGTTGTAATAGTTGTTAAAATCAGAGAGTAATGAATCCATTATTGAATGATGTACTATGAGTGCTGAATCGTCTACATATTTATTAACCCACCTTATCTTATCACCGTATTTAGGAATTATTGTTTTGTAGATTTCGTCATCACTGAAGTATCGTGGTACGGAAGATACACACACGGAGGTATGGACAGACGGGTTTATTGCCGAGTAATCAGATAGTACAGACACAATCGAACCGAGGATATCACCACTCGCAGGAGGCTCGCACAAGACAACCTAGCAAACATGGCGCCCTTCCATCCAGCCCCCGCGCGCATGCGCTATCATTACATGTCATGCCCCCCCTCACATAAACATGGTTTTTATTTTATTTTTTTAATTTTTTTTTTTTTTTTTTATTTAAGTACAATTACTCTTTCCTATGAAATAAAATACAGAAAAGTATTTACACAAATACCTACTTGTTGCACTCTTTCAAATTTAGACACTGAAGGGAACCAGAAAGAGATCCAACAACAAAAAATGTCTTTCAAACTTGGATCATAAATGAACCTTAAATTAACGAAATAATGAAACTAAAATGACCACTATAATACGACCTAAATGTAACATAACGAACAAAACTATTAATTTAACATTTAATAAGAATTGAATGTAAGTAGTACACTATAATATATGTTAATATTGGAATGAGTTTAAACTTAAATGTAACACCCCGTCAGTTCAGTTAGACATCATATTTTAACCCATGGTCAGGGACTCCATAGCCGCCATAGTGTCCTCCTGGAACACGGGCACACTGTAAATATGGGTTGGTAGGTAGCTGGACAATTAATGATGTATTGTATCCATCCCCAACACACGTTACACAAAGTCCTTCATCCAACCCGGAGGTTTAACTGCACGGCCAGAAGAAGTTAATGTTTGAGACGTACCCCTAACTTGACGCAAGGCATGTGAAATAAAGCCGGCGCTACACGACGCGTCGAATGTTGGGCCAAACGTTAGACCGTACTCGACGAGTCACTCGAGCTAAAGCCCCAGCTACACGGTGTGGCAAACGTTTGATCCAGTACGATCCAGGTCGAGCCGTTTGAAGGTCGAGTTTCCAAGGTCGAGTTTCCAAGAAACGAAGGTTCCCGCCAACGTTGGACCCTTCTTTTTCCTTTGACTTGGGCCCAAAGACCGCTCTCAGAGCGATCGCCCTCCAACGCCAACGTTGGACGCTGGCCATTGGAAGCTGGACGTTGGAAGGTCGGCTACACGATGCTACCAGTCACCAAGCGTCCAACATTGGAAGGTGTTGGTAGCATCGTGTGACGCCGGCTTAACTGATTCAATCACCCCTTTTTCCCAAATTGGGTGGTGGTCTTGGGGATGGAGCATTATCCACACGGGCGAGTTTACTTGAAAACTGGAGACATTTCGCACTGGTAACTGTACCTTTGGAGAAGCCAATATTTTTGAAATTGGTGTTGTGGGGAGGTGTTTGAAAATTAAACTCATGGGCGTCTTTATTTGTGGATGGGGTAGCATGCTGTGAAGCAAGCACATGAACCAAACAATCCTGGAATGCCAAAGTAGGAAAATCAACCCTTGCTTTCCTCAATCCTTGCTTAAGTGATGCCACAGCCCTTTCAGCTCGCCCATTGCTAGGAGGATTATAAGGAGCTGTAGGGGCATACGAAATGTCCCAGAAATGTAAGAATTTCCTGAACAGCTCAGAAATGAAGGGAGGACCATTGTCTGTAACTATAGTGCCAGGCAAGCCAAAGTTTGCTATAAATGGTTTCATGAAGGAAATAAGGTTAGACGCATTTGGGGGTTGCAGAATAGCTGCATGAATCCAGTTTGAGTATGCATCCACTAGTACACACAAGGTCTTGTCCTCAAATTTGAAAAGGTCTAAATGTACTCTACTCCATGGCTTGGTAGCAGGTGCCCTGTCACTCCTATTGAGTGCATCAGGCTCCCGAGGATGGTGTATATTACAGGCTTCACAGGTCCCACAAAGTTTTACAATGTCTGCATCCAACCTAGGCCACCACAGAATTGGTTTGGCTGCCCACCTCATTCTAGATATACCAGCATGACCAGTGTGGAGGGACATTAAAACCCGCTTGCGAAGTTGAGGAGGCACAACCACCCTACCCTTGTGGAGGAGGAGACCGTCCATGAACTCTAAGTCCTGTCGAACAGCATAGTATGATGCTAGTTCCTTATCTGTAGGTTTAGACGGCCACGATGTGTATATCAGCCTCCGCAATGTCAGGAATGGTGGGTATGAGGCAGTGAAGCTCTTGACCTCATCTGTGTCCAAAAATGGGGAGGTGGCCTCCATGAACCCAACGTCAACAACATCTGCGCATTGCTTGAGGGGCAATCGGGAGAGGGCATCAGCCTGCGGCAGAAACTTCCCTGGTTTATAGATTATTTTATAGTTGTAGGCCCCTAATATCTCAGCCCATCTAACGAGGCGTGCGGCTGCTATGGCCGGAATGTTTTTGTCTGGCGCCAGTATTGTTTTTAAGGGTTGATGATCAGTTTCTATAGTAAAGGTTCATCCCATAAGGAATTTATGAAATTTTTGTAACCCAAATATAATAGCTAGGGCCTCCTTGTGCACCTGGCTGTAAGAGCGTTGAGTTGGAGTCATGGTTGCAGACTCAAACGCTAGAGGAACAAACTGATCATTCATGCGCTGACTCAAAGCAGCACCTATGCCATATTGGCTCGCATCTGAAGTGAGGACTAACTATCAGGATCGTAGAACGTCAGGGTGGCTACCTTTGCTAACGTTTCTTTTGATCTAGCAAAAACGTGATCACATTTTGTAGACCAAGACCAATGGGCCCCCTTTCTGAGAAGATTATGAAAGGGTTCTAGCATAGTAGCCATGTGTGGCATGAAGGACCTATAAAAATTGATGAGCCCCAAATAGGCTCTCAACTCAGTCACATTACTGGGAGCTGGCATTTCCAATATTGCCCTCACCTTTTCTTGGTCTGGTCGTCTACCCTTTCCAGATATTGTGAAGCCCAGAAATGACAGTTTGGGGACAAACCAAATAGATTTTGAGGAATTAATCTTCACATTATGATGATCCAACCTATGCAAGACCTCTTTGAGATTATTTTCACATTCCACTCTACTTCTGCCACCAATGAGGGTGTCGTCGAGGTATGCACGACAGTAAGGGATTCCTACAAGAAGTTTGTCCATGAAGGATTGAAATAATGCTGGCGCAGAACTTGAACCAAAAACTAACCTAGAAAATCTGAACAAGCCAGCATGAGTGTTAACTGTCAGCAGGTGCTGGCTGGACTTGGCCACCCCCAGCTGGAGATAAGCATTGGATAAGTCAAGCTTGCAAAATATCTGACAACCCAGGAAAGCATGGAAAATTTCATCAGGTCTTGGAGTTGGGTAAAAATCAGTCCTTATACTTGGATTAAGGGTACGCTTCAGGTCTACACATAGCCTAAGATCTCCAGATTTTTTTTGTACAACCACCAACGGGGACGCCCATTCAGTTTGAGTCACCCTATAAAGTACCCCCTCCTCCACAAGTTTATTTAGCTGGATTTCAACTTGGGAGCGAAGTGCCAGAGGGACATTGTAAGCTGGCTGGAAAACTGGAAATGAACCCGGCTTCAAGTTGATATGTACCTGATGGTTGGATATTGGTAAATCATTATCTTTTTGACCAAAGGCTCTGGGGTATAATGTGGGTAAGTGTGCTGGAGGTTCTGTCCCCAAAGATGCCAATAAAGATGTCCCTAGAATGGAGGGTTTCCATCTGGGGAGTATCAAACCAAGAACATCTCTACCTAAAATAGCCTTAGGGCGCAAGGATGAGGCGACCAAGATCTTAGTTGGCACTACCAGATCACCATATTGGATGCTTGTGTCCCAAATTCCTATAATGTGCACTGGAGCACCGTTAGCTGCACTAACTTTGCCTATGTATGGGGAAAGCAAGGTCTTGTTTGGGACCAATGAATTATCAATCACACTCACCGCTGCACCCGTGTCAATCAAGAATTTTACTGGTTCAGGGGACTGCCCAAGGTGACAAGTTGCAAGAAGGGGTTCTGAATCCATAACAACCCTATTCACCGCAATATGTGGACTCAAAGACCGAATAACAACAGAGGATGGTACTGAGAAAACATCATTTGGCATGTGGGCATGAGGAGTATTGATAGGCCCTACCATACTTACATAGTGCCCATGCTCCTGCTCCTCCTCAGCACATGCCAGGGTTGGTGACCTTCGGCTGTTGTTTTGCTTCCCTGGAGTCCAAGTTGACTGGGGGTTCACTGGAGTTGTAGCTCGGCACACACTAGCCACATGACCTTTGATTTTGCAGCGCTCACATATGACTGACAACGATTTGCAGGAAGATGGCTGGTGTGACACAAAACAGTTTGGGCATCTTGGGAACTGGCGACGGACCCCTGATGATGGTGATCTCTTCTCAGTAACCCTGGGGCGGTTTGACGACTTCTTATTGTATCTTGAGGTGATAGGTGCTACAACTGGTGCTGTAGTTGTACGTCGGGCAGTATTTTCAAAAACTGTTTGTGCAGTTATGGCTGCTGCTACCATTTCCGCAAATGTAGCATTATGCTTGAGGGCCAGAAGAGCAGCAATTATATGGGGTTCCGAGAAGCTTTGCATAAATCTGTTTTGCAGGCAAATCTCAAGACCCTCCTTTGGCCACATACATTTGCCCCCAAGGGCCTGTAAAATATTTGAAAATTCCTGGATTGATAGATCTGGTGGACGATTGAAGGCCAAAAACTTGAAACGATTATTGTTTACATCCTCCTTCTCCAATGATTTGATGGCCGTCACAATCTCCGCCCAAGTGACGTCCTTGAGGGTTTTTAGTAGGATAGCATTCATTACTTTATCATAATTTGTTGCATCCAACCCTGTCAAGAAATCATAGCACTGATGACTACTTTCACTGATCTTGTGGCGCCCAAAATAGATTTCAGCGCGCTCCGAATAAGCTGTCAACGTCTCAGACTCAAACCGCTTCAAACTTGATGAGGCAGCCATGACGCAGACAAAAGAAATGTAACGTGAAGACGACGAAGGTAACCTGACTGGAAAGAGTCACGTCAAGAATTAGCGTTACTTTGACGTATTGGCGACAAGATAATAACAATTATCTTCATAAAAGAGAAAAAACACTGCACTTTTCATTAGGGAACAGTAGGAAATACGTACGTGGTTGAGTTCGGGACAACCCAGAGAAAACGAAAACAGTGACGAACCGTGTGAGATGCGGTGCAGTCCAGCCAGAAGCTGTCGGTGGTGATCGGGCGTGGAACTAGTGAGTTCGCTGTCGAAATTCTATCGAGAAATTTCGTAAATGAATGAAATTCCACCTCGTCGACACTGAAGTATCGTGGTACGGAAGATACACACACGGAGGTATGGACAGACGGGTTTATTGCCGAGTAATCAGATAGTACAGACACAATCGAACCGAGGATATCACCACTCGCAGGAGGCTCGCACAAGACAACCTAGCAAACATGGCGCCCTTCCATCCAGCCCCCGCGCGCATGCGCTATCATTAGATGATCATTACATGTCAATCACTAGATCTGCAATTAGTGGAGAGACAGGGGAGTTGTAGATTTCGTCAACACTAGATCTGCAATTAGTGGAGAGACAGGGGACCCCATGGGAACTCCTAATATTTCACACTAGTCAATCCCATCAACACTATATATATATATATATATATATATATATATATATAGGTTGTATAAAATGACCAAGCTAGTCTTTGTTTGGTGTTTATTTTCTCACGACGTTTCGGCAATGGAACAAAGCCCTATTCATGCGAGGTTACATGTAGATTCGATTTCTTTGAGTAAGGGCATTGTGGTCTTCCCTTGAAGTAAATTGTGTTGATGGGATTGACTAGTGTGAAGAAGCAGGTTGTATAAAATGACCAAGCTAGTCTTTGTTTGGTGTTTATTTTCTCACGACGTTTCGGCAATGGAACAAAGCCCTATTCATGCGAGGTTACATGTAGATTCGATTTCTTTGAGTAAGGGCATTGTGGTCTTCCCTTGAAGTAAATTGTGTTGATGGGATTGACTAGTGTGAAGAAGCAGGTTGTATAAAATGACCAAGCTAGTCTTTGTTTGGTGTTTATTTTCTCACGACGTTTCGGCAATGGAACAAAGCCCTATTCATGCGAGGTTACATGTAGATTCGATTTCTTTGAGTAAGGGCATTGTGGTCTTCCCTTGAAGTAAATTGTGTTGATGGGATTGACTAGTGTGAAGAAGCAGGTTGTATAAAATGACCAAGCTAGTCTTTGTTTGGTGTTTATTTTCTCACGACGTTTCGGCAATGGAACAAAGCATGAATAGGGCTTTGTTCCATTGCCGAAACGTCGTGAGAAAATAAACACCAAACAAAGACTAGCTTGGTCATTTTATACAACCTGCTTCTTCACACTAGTCAATCCCATCAACACTATATATATATATATATAATGGAGGTTGTTTTGACTAGGAAACAGTGGAGTAGTTTGCGGGTAAGGATGACCAACAATAGTCGTTGTTATCATTCGGTTTATTACGACATTTCGATCGTGGAACACGATCCTAATCATGTGTCCCACAACACAAAAATATGGGAGAGTTGTTATGTATGAATGGAATAAAGGGTTAACCCTTTATTTAACACCATTTCTATTTAACCCTTTATTCCATTCATACATAACCATTTCTATTTAACCCTTTTGGTTTATTATCTTCGATAATGAACCATTGGAATCGCCCAAAGAAAAATTTTTTTTAACCCCCCCTCAAAATTTGTTGGTTTACGTTTCAAGACACGTAGATTCAGAAAATCGAATAAAAAAAAATCCGTCCGTCACCCGTACGCCGTCCGCCGTCCGTGGCACTTTGCCCAGTTAGCGTTGAGCTAAAATTACGAAATTTGGTTTCTGGGTTTGGACCAGCCCCACAATGGTCCTCGAAACTTTTCATAACCCTAGGTCAAGGGGAAGGGGTTCAAAACGAATTTTGAAATTTTGAAAATTCCATATCTCGGAAAATTCCGATCAAACGGTATGTTTTTTATTACATATTTAGATAGAGTTTGTTCCGTAGAATTTTTTAAGACCATCCGCAGCTTTGTACGACCAGCCGTTCGTTCACAATGACGGCTCAAAGGTTGTGCCTCACTACAGGATCGTGAATCAAACTGTTGAAATACAGGTCCATTTTCATACTAACAAGCTCTTTGGAACATCATATGGGTTAAGTGATGTCGAGTTTGTTGTTCTGAGGTGCGTTTCGTGCTAAGGAAATGAAGGTGATTTCGAATGTTTGTTGGTAGGTACTTCTTTTATAGAAAAATTATTACCGACGTAGTACTAAAAACCCCAGAATTATATCGTATTAACTAATCATAATCAACAATAATAAATATTAATAATAAATACAAATTATTATTACCTAACAATAAATTATAATAATTTTCACTAGGTACTTGATAAAATTGTTAATAATTAGTGATAATTGATAATAATAATTAATCTAACATTTAGGATCTAGACATTTAGACCTAGTGATCTAGACAGAAGGGTGATCTGTACAAAGAAGATAATGAACCGTTGTGTCAAGAATTTGCAGAGTTTTTGGTTTATTATCTTCGATAATGAACCATTGGAATCGCCCAAAGAAAAAAAATTTTTAACCCCCCCTCAAAATTTGTTGGTTTACGTTTCAAGACACGTAGATTCAGAAAATCGAATTAAAAAAAAATCCGTCCGTCCGCCGTACGCCGTCCGCCGTCCGCGCCACTTTGCCCAGTTAGCGTTGAGCTAAAATTACGAAATTTGGTTTCTGGGTTTGGACCAGCCCCACAATGATCCTCGAAACTTTTCATAACCCTAGGTCAAGGGGAAGGGGTTCAAAACGAAATTTAAAATTTCGACAATGTCATATCTCCAAATATTTAACTGAACCGTGTAATGTTTAGTTCACTTTTGAATGACCTGAAAAATTACGAATCTTTTAAGACCAATTGGATTTTTGTGCGACTAGCTGTTCGTTCACAGTGAGCGCGCAAAGGTTTAGGAAAAACACTAAACTTTCGCGCCGAAAACGGCCGTTATGTGACCCAACCACCAGACGCCCAGAATAATACTACCTTTTTTCATCTTCCCGGTAAACTACAGTCTAGAAATTTCAACCGTGAGTCGGGGATAGACCACATTGCAATATTTACTCGGTTTCTCATCTGTAAAATTGTTTAAATAATACCTTTTTGTAATAATACAAATTAAATTTTGATGATGAGCTATTGTTTATTGCTTTTTTCGATTCTAGGTTGAATTTGGAACAGAAAATACCTCTTTGAAATTTTTGTTTTTGGGGCTTCGTTTCTGAGTTATTTCACTTTTTGCGAAATACAGAAAGTCGCCGTTCCTTTTAGACGTTACCAACACTTTCTTACTATTTTTATCTTCGATTTTTTTCACCACACTTTTGAAATCAGCATTAAACTACCTGTCATTCAGTGTGGTGAACATCTCAAAAATTGAAGAAAAAATAGTAAGAAAGTGTTGGTAACGTCTAAAAGGAACGGCGATTTTCTGTATTTCGCAAAAAGTGAAATAACTCAGAAACGAAGCCCCAAAAACAAAAATTTCAAAGAGGCATTTTCTGTTCCAAATTCAACCTAGAATCGAAAAAAACAATAAAAAAGGGGGGTCTAGAGGAAACCGTAAGTTTCAATCAATGATTTGAGACCCTAAAACATGGAAAAATAAAAATCGGACTTCGGCATCGTGAAGCTGAGTTAAAATACTATGAAAAAGGTCTAGTTCAATTGTTCGATAGCTCGCACCGCAAGGCTGTAATTTCCCGATGGGCCCGTTTAGATGGGACACCCTGTATATACGATGGATTGGTGAAACTAAAGACACTCGCGTGAAATATGAACTTGAATGAACGAACAGGAGGATGAAAATTATAGAAAACACTTACGTAAATATATATATATATATGAACTTGAATTAATGTACAGGAGGATGTAAATTATAGCAAACACTTACGTAAATTTAGAAAAACTTGATGAAAGTTGTGTCAAGAATTTGCAGAGTTTTTCATGAATGGAGAAACATAATAATGTTCATAAAAAGCGCGCAATGACGTCAGAACCGCTGAAGCATCTAATTGTTCGGAGCTCAGTTGTTAGTTTTTCAGTAAATCAAACCAGCGATTTATTGTTTTTCAATAAAAATGGCGCAGACTCAAAATTTGAGTATTTAATACTCTTTCAATGGCTCCGTTTGCCTTGCACAGTAACAAACTCTCTCCTTAACACATTTCTCGCCATAACCTATTATCAAACTGTATTTCTTCACAATAAAACCGTGAAGCGTTTTGAGCACCAGTAAAAATTAAATGTTAATTTAATTGTACGCAGAATGAAGACTCACCTAATTTCGGGGGTTCGTACAACTGTTCGACTTCTTCCTCCTCTGCATTGTAGCGAATAGAGAAAGAGGGCGTTGACGTCGAAATAGATTTGCCTGCAAATTAAAAGCCACATATTGCTCAACGATCTGTTCAGATCAAGGATTCAAGTCAACTTTTCCTTGTTTGTATACGAGCAGGGGGAAGGGTATGTACAAGTGAAGTACCAACAAGAAAAATAGTCAGTACAACGAAGATAGGTGACAGAAGAAGGGAAAGGAAGGCTCACATACACTGATTGAGTAATTGAGTATTGATAATACACAAATGGTTGAGTAATTTTTAATCAATTTTGTTAAATTTGAAGTGTGCAGGAACGTTCGGGATTCATTTTGGCAGTTTAAGGCAATCTAAATTGCAGCAAAGGCGCAGGGGCGTAACCAGCGGTGGTTTTAGGAGCCCCCCCCCCCCCCTCCCGCCATAACCATTCTGATTTTGACATTTTATGTCTTTACTTTGCTACATAAACTCGAAAATGTAACGCGGGACATGTAACGGAGAAGCGTTACGAAAATATTTTTGATGATTTTTGCTTACAACCGATTCGTTGCTACGGAACTTTATCTTCGCCAGTTATCATCGTTCAAAAATTGTTCACCACTCGTTGGATAGCTCTCGATTTACCTAACCATATTACGTTTACCACTGCGGAGTGCGTGGCCGACAAGCTGCGGTATGCGCGTGATTGTTTAAATGTTTACACACAGGTGATCATTCTCAATAATTTATATTGTGAACATGAATGCAAGCTTCATATAACGTAGTTATCAACATAAAATGTCCCTCGTGGTGGCATACTTGTTAGAATGAAAATGGCCCAAGTCAATTTTTGAAAAAATCGCTGTTATGGACTTAGTGGTTTCCTCTGGCTTGTACGACTTCGAATGAGAGTGGAGTAAATCAAATTCTGACGAACGGCGCGAGATAGCAGCACCAACAGTGGCACATGTGAATCGAATCGCCGGAGTCGTGCAAATGAAAGTGGTTTAAGAGCGCGCCGTAAGAGTGGCGCCTGCTACTGCAGTGGATTCCGAGAGAACTATGTTTCTGACATGAACAAGGTTCAAGTTTGGAAAATCCCCGGCAGGTACAGCTACTTGTCGTAGCTCTACCTACCGTTAGGGACTTCCCAGGGAACATGTTGACAAAGCGATGACGTACTTGAGATGGCTTACCTCCTTTTCATTCACCCTGCGATTGCAACAAAGGAAAGGGTAAAACCACCACCTACCGACCTCCTTGCCTTGACGCTGGGCCACAACGGGAGCCGGGATATCAGAACTGAACTGCCGACACTTTTTCAATAATATTTTTAAATATTGGTCTAAAATGAAAACGATCATTTTCCACAAAATTTAGAGCTGTTTTGAAGATGAATAATTTAGTCATTACCCATTTCTTCTTTTTTTTAGAATCATCATTGAATTCACAAACATTTTTGTTAGGAAACCATTCAAATAGTATTTTGGTTTATTATCTTCGATAATGAACCATTGGAATCGGCCAAAGAAAATTTTTTTACCCCCCCCCCCCCCCCAAATTTGTTGGTTCAAACTGACCCAGCTGATTCAAATAGCACATGGTTTTCAAATACCGAGTTAATAAATACTATTTATCTGGATAATTACCGTCCCTTGGGAAAAACGTACTTTCAAAATCTGATATTCTCCCGTTATCCCGTTAAAACCTAAATCCTACCTGTCACTAACTGGCTTTCTAATCTCCTAGGGTATCACCTTGGGAAAAACACCTCTTGGGGATCTCCTCTTGGGGGTCTCTTGGGAAAAAAACACTTTCAAAATCAATTTTTGGGTGCAACACCTGACGGTCTCATTGGCGATGACGGCATCGTAGAAATAAAATGTCCATCCTCGTGTGCCAGTACGACAATAGAAGAAGGATTGAAGACGAAAAAAAATAAATTATTGGATAAGTGATAAGAAAGGAGGATGGGTTTTTAATAAAAAACACAAATATTACTACCAAATCCAGGGCCAGCTGGCAATTGCCAGGAGGTCATATTGCATTTTCTGTGCCTGGACCCTACAAGCGATTAGGGTAGAGCGTATTGAGAGGGACCAAAGATTTTGGGATACAATGGTGCCTACCCTTGACAACTTTTATTTTAATTGTGCCCTACCTGAAATTTTGGATCCCCGAGTATCAAGGAACATGCCGATTAGAGATTCCCCTGATTTCGTAGGTGCAAAACAATGTACAAAAAAAGAGTGTGTGTGATTTAGTTTGACCGTCAGTAAGAATGATGTTGAGGGATGACATCCCTCAACATCAATGTACAAAAAGATATAAATGAATAATTTATAAGTAGGTACGTATCGTGATAATGTGAAATTGAATCTATGAATATAATATATTATGTCAATTATATCAATATTTTTCAGTAAATTGTAGCACTGTTTTTTTTAATGAATAATCTCCACGACTTGGCTACCTTTGTATGTACCTACTTTTGCAATTCCTAGTAGTAGCCTAAAACGACAAGCGAGTTCTGGAGGAGTAAAAAGTTACCTACAACACATATTATAAAATACACAAGTCAAAGTTAGAATTTCATGTCCAATGTAAAAATAATATAATAATAATAATGTGAAGGGTGATCTGTACAAAGAAGATAATAAATCGTTGTGTCAAGAATTTGCAGAGTTTTTTTTATTCTGCATCCAACTATGCAATTTTCAATTTTTCTGGAATTCACATTAACTTTTTTCCCAATGGGCCCTCTTTTCTATTGTGTAGGCGGATTTGACGCAAAATGTCAAAAAACTATCATATTTTCGGGCATGTTGGCTGTAGTAAACTCAACTGTAATGACTCATTTATTAATTTATCTTCCCTCGCCCTTTCACAACAGAGAGTAGGGACCGGCCAAGTCATGAATGACGTGGCCCTTTTTCCCAATAATGACTTCAACTCTTCCAGATAACCCCCACAACGCTATTGGGATTTGGGAAACCCATGCAGAACAACTTTTGCTTTCAGAAGAGTGCACCTCTGTTTGACTGGTAGGTATAGGGATTATGGGACCGCAGGTACTTGAGAAGTAGCCCTTTCTCACATTCCTCAGTCAGCGGGATCTAGCGGTAAAGGGCTGAACTACTGGCGTTCCCGCCTGTGTCCCGCCATTCAAACTGCTTCAATATCAGATGTCAATTTTTCCCGGGACACCACATCCCCAAAAATGAACCGTTTTTATCGCTTGAGCACTCAAATTGAAGCTTAGGATCTGAAAAAGAGATCCTACGGAGCACAATTTCCATATCACTTCATATAAGGAAGAAACAACCATCCAACTGGGGCAACCTCCCATCTCTCTCGGAATACCAACTTCATGAGATGATGGCTGTCTTCAGGGACGTCATATCAAAAATCGCAAAAGTAGGATCACTAGGACTTGATCTAACTTGAAAAAGAAAAAAAAAATCAAGGAAATCGGTGCAGTTTTGGCAGAGTTACATGGCGGGACAGATACATTGATTTCTTATGGGAGCTGTCACGTACGGCGCCCTCTTAAGTCAGACTTACACCACTTTTATAATTACAAAGTGTTGGTATCAGTGGCAACACTGTTGCTATCAGTCCTGATAACGTGCTTGTTGAGTAGTTTTCAGCGAGTGTGTAATTTCACTGTAATTTGTTATAATATAATAATAAATATTATTTTCAATAATGCTGTCTGACAGTGAAGTTTCGGAAAGTTATTATATTTATTATAAAGAGACTCTGAATGAGTCGATACCGTTTTCAGAGATTGATGTAGGAGGTAAACGTGGGAGGCCACGGAAATCATTGACTTCTGTGCTTCAACCCTGTTTGTACCCGAATCCCATCCCAACAACCACTACAAAGAAGGACGATATGCTCGACTTACTAAGATTCATACCACAGATTCATCATCAATATTTTCTAGACTTGGCAACCGATGCATCTGGACCAGAAACAAATTTTCTTCCTGGGGTAGAAGTAGACGAGGAAGATGAGGCCTAATAAGGTTCATGTTTCCATTGTTTTCTGCGGGGTTTTGGTGTTTGTTTTTTCCAATAAAATTGTGTTATTTCGAATGAGACACGTTACTTATTTTGACGTAAGTCACGCTTAACTGACCATTTGTGTACTCTCTTTAAAAGTGAAAGTGATGTAAGTCACGCACCCATTTTTCCTACTCACGTAGTACTCTTTTCACAACTGTTCTTGCCATGAGCGGATTCCCTAGGGTCCCACTAAACCACTAAAATAATTCCCAGTTCACGAAAAAGTCTGACTGATTGGCACCGATTAAAAAGTGCGCGCGTACTTGGAACTGCAATTTTCTGACTTGGGCCATTTTCATTCTGAACGGCTCATATAACGTAGTTATCAACATAAAATGTCCCTCGTGGTGGCGTACTTGTACGAAAGCTGTACCCACCGTTTGTGTTTTGAGTTGACAATTGTTCATCTGAGTGCTTCATTCCAGATGGTGACGAACTTCACGCCCACCCCCTTGGGACAGTAACCCTCGTGGCGTTTTCAAACTTTACATTGAAATATTTTGAGTCTGGCGTATAAAAAAATCAATGTGCACTTTCCACGATAAATCGGATTTTTCTCATACCTCTTGCAGTAGGCCCCAGTCTGTACACCCCATCGAAATTCTGGCGAGTCACTGAGTGAGGATGGTTGAGAACTGCTCAAAATGACTAGAGGTGCCTGGTGAGGCTGAAGAGGCCAGGAGACGGTCAAGGAACGCTTAGAATGGTGAATGATGAATGGGGATGGTTGAGGACTGCTTAAGGGTGGCGATGGACCGTTCAAAATGACTAGAGGTGCCTGGTGAGGCCATGAGATGCTCATGGAAGGCCTGGAATCATCTAAAGATGGCTTATGGTAGCGTATAGATATGTAATTATTATATTATCCACAGGTATCTCTGGATAGTCACTTGAGAAGATTAAGGAAGGCTAGGCTGGGGTTAGCTAGGAAGGTATAGGAAGGGGTTGAGGCTCAGGTGCTCTATATTGCTTGGGTAGAGCTTGAAATAGTTCAGGACGGGTTGGCGAAGTTAAGAATGACTGGGGATGGTTAAGGATGACTTGGAATGGTTGAGGGTGACTAGGGCAAGGGCGTAGCCAAGGGGTGGGTTTAGGGGGTCCAAATCACCCTTCTGGTGTTTTTCCATATCTCTGGGTGAATATTCCATATCTCTCAAGGTAGGTGTTATTCTGGGGATAATGAGTTTCTTGGACACTAAATGAGCACAATTATCGTCTCTTGCGACCTATCAACGCCTTCTTTTTCCCTTCTTCCAGGTAATACAAGAAGAGGAATTTGAAATGTAGCAGCTTGTTTACCTTTGAGCAAAGCCAGTTTACTAGAGGGTGCTTTAGCGACATCCATGGTTTTTTCAGGGATTAGTAGGTAGGGGCGGTTAACATCTTCATGCTATTATATTGTAAGGGTTCCTTAAACAGAGTTTCAAACCATACACACTATTATGAATATAATACAATGGACCATAAACAATGTACACACCAGCACCATTAAAGTACGGTATAAGCGAAGCCAGAATTTAGCACTGTCAAATTGAAGATGGAGAGATTAAAGGCCGAAGGTTCGATTTTGCAGCAAAATGAGGGAAATGATGTGTGTTTTATCAATCAAATACAAGGTACCTATAGCGAAAAAACGGGTTTCTAATTTTATGTTTGCACCAATAAATGGATCCGTAAGTACTCTAGATAAAATGTTAGTTGTTTAATTATGGCTAAAATGTAAAAAACAGATTTTTTGTACTCCCGAAAAGTAAGTTTTTACATAGTTTTTTGGTATCCACAATTGGAATTCGAGCATTAGAGTGCAAAGTAGGAATTTTTCGATGTCAGATTCATGTTCATCATACCCAAAAATGTATGAGAAAGTATGTTGGGCCTGTTTGTAAAAATTTTAATTTCTAACGAATTTTCGTATGCAAAACATTTTTAAAAACGTGATTACTAAAAATCTAGAGCGAATAGAGACAAACGGGTTTCAGATTCGATTTCAGCACACCAAAAATCATAAGGGATCACAAGAGTAGCTGCCAATTATTATAATTGGCAGCTAATCTTGTGATCTTATAATAAGCTTTAGAGATTTTTGCACAAAAACGGCTATTTCCGACCACTGTGCGCCGTCGCGGCACTTTGCCCAGTTAGCGTTTTTTACGGGTTCTTTAAAACGAATTTTGAAAATTTCATAACACGAAAAATTCATAGTTTTTAGTTTATATTTTGAATTTTTTAAGACCATCCGCAGCTTTGTACGACCAGCCGAGTAGGTCTAGATTCTAATAGCACATGGTTTTCAAATATCGATTTGATTAATATTAATTATTGTTAATTATCAAAAATAATTTTTAAACATTATTACTTACTAACTAACAAGACCTACTAGTTTGAATAAATTAAATTTGGATGATGAGCTAAAGTCTTGAAATTTTAAACACGGGTCGAGAATGGGTAGCAATGCAATATTCAATCAGTTTCTTATCTCTAAAATTGTTTAAACGATACCTATTTGTTTAAACAAATTAAATTTGGATGTTGAGCTAAAGACGTGAAAATTTAAACAGTGGTCGCAGATGGATGGATGGTGTTTGCAATTAATCTAATTAGTTGAATAGGGTGATCTGCCCAAAGAAGATAAACCGTTGTGTCAAGAATTTGCAGTTTTCAAGTTTAAATTGTTATAGAGTTTACTAAAATTTAGCCAATACATTTAATGTACTTTTTCTTGAAAAAAAATGCAAGAAAGTGAGAAGTTGGACTCCTGCGTTTGGACTGCCTTAGCGGAAATTTGGCGAACACTTTCGTTTTATTCATTTTTCATTTAAGTAGTTTTATTCGTAAATTCATACCTCAGCACTGGAGTGAGTGAATTTCAAATTTCAAAAACATCTGATTCAAATTTCCTAATGGTTTGGTCCTATGACATTTTTCGAGAGGCGCAGTCCTTTTCGACCTACAGGCGTCAGAAGTTGAGGATTGTCAACTGTTAAGCCAAGTTGGTAAAAATTACCCATATTTGACGGGTGATTGAGGCTGAACGGCTAACCGATTTCGATGCTCTGAAAGCCATTTCGATGCGAAATTTAATGCTCTTTGACAAAGAATAGAGTAAAATTTTCTTTAGGATGCGTAGTTTACTAGTTATAAGCGAAATACTGAATCAAGTGCGAAAATTTCGTGGTTTTTAGGCTCCCAAATCTGAAGCACAAGGGTTGAAACGATTTCCAGCCCTCGGGCACTTTTTAGGGCTACTAACTTAAAAGGCTTTTAAAGGCTAGCAAACTTTAAAATTCGATTTCCCAAAAATCACATGCTTGTAAGTTAACCCCCTTTACTCTGCTGACACTACTTTTATTAGGAAGTCATGTAAGTTTCGACACAACTAATCACCAGTAGCATTTACAAGGAAAATATGGACGAAGTGGGTAAAGGTTGAAGGGAAGTCGCGGAAGCAGGTTAAAATAACAAAATAGTGACTTCGTTTGGGCTTAGGAGTGAAACATAACCGTAATTTGGATTTCTTACTTTGTTTTTGGGATTCCATTTCTACTCAATAAACGATCTGGGTCTTCCCATAGCTGAATTCAGAGAGTAAAAGTTTGAAAACTTGCTTAACTGGGGTCACAGTGGCGCCGCAACATCACAATGACACATGTCTTATCAAACTTCTAGGGGAGAATCGATAGGGCCAAGTGTTACAGCAAATTTTAACTAAAATTGATTAAAAGTGGAGGATCCTTGCGAGTTGTCGTACAAGATTTGTGTAGAGAAGTGTTGTACTTATCAGCCAGGAGACCACCTTAGAAAGGAAGGATTCTGGACAACTAAGAACACATCTTGCAACAGGCAGTGGGAATTCCTGGGCTATAAAAACAGATCAGAATCTACCGAAGGGTCTAACAGTAGAATGAGAACAGTACCGCCTAATGGAGCAGGTATTAATTAAAGAAGAAACTACGAAAGATGGAGCAACCCAAGTTCGGCAAACTAGAAACTAATGAGAACGACAGCAATCGTCAGCACTGACTCACTGAAGGATTCACCTGAAACTGAAACTGGAAGGTCAAGCGAACACCACAGTTCGCAAAACACGGGTGTTGATGGGTGGGAGAGAGGACGAGAGAAATGAAGAGCCTACGGGCAGCGAAACGCTGGCTAACCCTTGGAAAGGATGGTTTCCCGGTCTTTTTCAATGTTCTAGTTCGAGTAGGTACCAACTTTTTTTATTTAGGTTTCATTTCTGTTTTATTTTATTATTTAGGTTTCATTTCTGTTACTATCCATTTTTAATGGTTAATATGATCTGCTCATACATCTGACTGATTGGTTTGGTGTGGAGATGACGTGGGAGGACTTTTGTTGGGATGCTGAACTCGCCGAATGAAAGGTCGGCATGGGGTCACCGAAAGATATGGTGAGCTCATATTGTTGTAGTTGTAATTCCCTCACCATCATCTAGATTAAAAGGAATGACACAAAACCAATTACAATAAATTATTAACCACTAGATTAGTTTGAAAAATTATAATTTTGGTTTATTATCTTCGATAATGAACCATTGGAATCGCCCAAAGAAAAAAAAATTTTAACCCCCCCTCAAAATTTGTTGGTTTACGTTTCAAGATACGTAGATTCAGAAAATCGAATAAAAAAAAATCCGTCCGTCCGCCGTACGCCGTACGCCGTCCGCCGTCCGCGCCACTTTGCCCAGTTAGCGTTGAGTTAAAATTACGAAATTTTTTTTATGGGTTTCGACCAACCCCACAATGGTCCTCGAAACTTTTCATAACCCTAGGTCAAGGGGAAGGGGTTCAAAACGAATTTTGAAATTTTGAAAATTTCATATCTCGAAAAATTCCCATCAAACGGTATGTTTTTTATTTCATATTTAGATGGAGTTTGTTCCGTAGAATTTTTTAAGACCATCCGCAGCTTTGTACGACCAGCCGTTCGTTCACAATGACGGCTCAAAGATTGTGCCTCACAACACGATCGTAAATCAAAATGTTGAAATACTGGTCCATTTTCATACTAACAAGCTCTTTTGAACATCATATGGCTTAAGTGATGTCGAGTTTGTTGTTCTGAGGTGCGTTTCGTGCTACGGAAATGAAGGTAATTTCGAATGTTTGTTGGTAGGTAAGTACTTCTTTTATAGAAAAATTATTACCGACGTAGTATTAAAAACCAAAGAATTATATCGTATTAATTAATCATAATTAATAATAATTATTATTAATAGGTAATAAATATGAATTATTAATACCTAACAATAAATTATAATAATTTTCACTAGGTACTTGATACGATTGTTAATAATTAGTGATAATTTATAATAATAACAAATTATTATTAATGATTAATAATTAATTATTCATCTAACATTTAGGATCTAGACATTTAGACCTAGTGATCTAGACAGAAGGGTGATCTGTACAAAGAAGATAATGAACCGTTGTGTCAAGAATTTGCAGAGTTTTTTAAATCTAGTTGGTCAATAATTTATTGTTATTGGTTTATAAAAGTATTTAAAGTATATAATTTTATTAAGTAGATAATTTATAGTTATTTTATAAAAGTATTTAAAGAAGAACATAATTACCTATAATAGAAATAAAAATCCACAGTCATGCACCATGGCTGTGGATTTTTTTTTTTTTTTTTTTAAATTATTGTAGAACGTTTACCTATTTTATTACAATTGCAGAACATCAGTCATTCTCATAGAAAATACCAGTTTCGAGTTTGACTTTTGAAAAAAGTGAAAGTGTAGGTATGAATGGAACTGAAAATAATCCCCAGTCATGCAGCATGACTATAAGAGCGAATTTTTGAAGGAATAATTGGTTTTATGTAAATGGTCCCGTAAAGGCAAATTGAATTGTGTCGCTGACGCTCTGTCTCGCATATCAACACATGTTGAGACAATCGCTGCTATCAAGAGTAATACTTCCGTATTAGTACCTTTTAAAGATGATTGGTATGACAGGAAATTTTACGAAATAAAAACCCATCCCGATCGTCACCCAGACTGGAAAGTAGAAGGAGATACTCTGTTTTACTACCGCAAATCTTTTCTTAAGAGGGCGCCGTATGTGACAGCTCCCATAAGGAAACTGCACCGATTTCCTTGATTTTTTTTCTTTTTCAAGTTAGATCAAGTCCTAGTGATCCTACTTTTGCGATTTTTGATATGACGTCCCTGAAGACAGCCATCATCTCATGAAGTTGGTATTCTGAGAGAGATGGGAGGTTGCCCCAGTTGGATGGTTGTTTCTTCCTTATATTTATTTATTTATTTGTCCAACATATGTCAACATATGTCCACATGAATAGGGCCCAGTTCCTGGGCGGAAACGTCGTGTAATAAAGACCTTCACAACCAACGACTAGTATTTGGTCATTCAACGCATCCATATACTTCCACTAGTCATCAGGATCATAACACTTTATTTATTTATTTATTTATTGTGTTCACACAGCATAGGACCAAGGCCCCCCCTAGCGCCATGTACATATGTATTAGTAAGATTAAATTAATTTATGGCCGTCAAAATACAATTGAAATAAAATTTACTTGATTATAAAAAAAAATAACACAAAATTTACTCAAAGAAGAGATGTGCTGGAGAGAAACCAGAAGGAAAGAGAAGAACAAGAGAAGAGAGAGAAGAAAATGAAAATGGTGTAGTCATAAATCAGCAAAATGTGCTTTCAGTTCCGTGCTGAATTGCCGGAAAGAGGAGATAGAGCGTAAACGAAGAGGGAGACCATTCCAAAGTCGCGCTCCTTCTACAGCAAAGGAATTTTTATAAAGGGTTGAGTGGAATCGATGCTGAGAGATAAGATGCAGTCTGGTGGATGTGGTTAGGCTGAACATATTTTCCAAGTAGGAAGGGAGTACATTGCTGGGGGTGGTGTGAAGGATCTTGTGAACTAAGATAAGGCGCCTAAAGGCATAAAAGTGTTCCAGAGTCATACCCAACAACTCCTTACTTCTGTGAGATACGTGTACACGAGATTTCAAATTGAAAACATATCTCAAACATGCATTATGCGCCACATTCAGCTTCCTAATATTTTCAGCAGAAAGGGAGCCCGAAAATACTCTGTCGCCGAAGGAAAAATGTGGGAGGACAAGTGATTTTATTAAATTTTATTATCTGAAGAAATATGTAGACTTATAGCTATGTCCCATAGGTTGGTTCACACTCCTTCACCTATTTTGAAACTGAGCGCCATTGTCCTGAATTAGCCTTTTAGAGTAAAATCAGCTGAAGTGGCAACACTGTGGCATTCCCGCCTAAATACCTTAACCTCTGTTTTGATGCAATCCACGTGGGGTAGCTCCTCAGTCAGTTTGAAGTCAGTGTCAAGCGAAGGTGGTTTTATTCTTCACTCTCCTTCACCTATCTGTCCTGGCTACCAGGTAATAATTTTTTTTTTTTTTTTTTTCTAATTTCCTTGAAATTATTCCTCTAGTGAAAAAGTTGTCATGGATGTTTTCTTTTGGCGTTTTTATCTCAATCACATGATGAATTGAGTACCTGTTTACTAAGAAAACCACACTCCTTCACCTCACACTCCTTCACCTAACCCAAAAATGAACATAGGTGAAGGAGTGTGAACCCAGGTGAAGAAGTGTGAATCATAGTCATTACGAGATGGTTAGGGATGGTTAGGGATGGTTAGGGATGGTTAGGGATGGTTAGGGATGGTTAGGGATGGTTAGGGATGGTTAGGGATGGTTAGGGATGGTTAGGGATGGTTAGGGATGGTTAGGGATGGTTAGGGATGGTTAGGGATGGTTAGGGATGGTTAGGGATGGTTAGGGATGGTTAGGGATGGTTAGGGATGGTTAGGGATGGTTAGGGATGGTTAGGGATGGTTAGGGATGGTTAGGGATGGTTAGGGATGGTTAGGGATGGTTAGGGATGGTTAGGGATGGTTAGGGATGGTTAGGGATGGTTAGGGATGGTTAGGGATGGTTAGGGATGGTTAGGGATGGTTAGGGATGGTTAGGGATGGTTAGGGATGGTTAGGGATGGTTAGGGATGGTTAGGGATGGTTAGGGATGGTTAGGGATGGTTAGGGATGGTTAGGGATGGTTAGGGATGGTTAGGGATGGTTAGGGATGGTTAGGGATGGTTAGGGATGGTTAGGGATGGTTAGGGATGGTTAGGGATGGTTAGGGATGGTTAGGGATGGTTAGGGATGGTTAGGGATGGTTAGGGATGGTTAGGGATGGTTAGGGATGGTTAGGGATGGTTAGGGATGGTTAGGGATGGTTAGGGATGGTTAGGGATGGTTAGGGATGGTTAGGGATGGTTAGGGATGGTTAGGGATGGTTAGGGATGGTTAGGGATGGTTAGGGATGGTTAGGGATGGTTAGGGATGGTTAGGGATGGTTAGGGATGGTTAGGGATGGTTAGGGATGGTTAGGGATGGTTAGGGATGGTTAGGGATGGTTAGGGATGGTTAGGGATGGTTAGGGATGGTTAGGGATGGTTAGGGATGGTTAGGGATGGTTAGGGATGGTTAGGGATGGTTAGGGATGGTTAGGGATGGTTAGGGATGGTTAGGGATGGTTAGGGATGGTTAGGGATGGTTAGGGATGGTTAGGGATGGTTAGGGATGGTTAGGGATGGTTAGGGATGGTTAGGGATGGTTAGGGATGGTTAGGGATGGTTAGGGATGGTTAGGGATGGTTAGGGATGGTTAGGGATGGTTAGGGATGGTTAGGGATGGTTAGGGATGGTTAGGGATGGTTAGGGATGGTTAGGGATGGTTAGGGATGGTTAGGGATGGTTAGGGATGGTTAGGGATGGTTAGGGATGGTTAGGGATGGTTAGGGATGGTTAGGGATGGTTAGGGATGGTTAGGGATGGTTAGGGATGGTTAGGGATGGTTAGGGATGGTTA
>OY986062.1:0-38364 GCA_963920205.1 Stenodema calcarata
CGACCTATTGAAAAAGCTTAGGTAGGTACTCGAAAGTCCAAGAACAGTAATCAAAATAAAAGGTCACTTACCATGAGTTTGGAAGCTCCTCGATTGAACATAAGTCCACTCCTGTTTTCTGAGATAGATAAATAGCGCTAAATAGCGCATAAATAGCGATATCGAACTCGTTTTCATGATGCACGTCGGCTTTTGGTGAGAAACGTTGATTTCAACTAAAAACTCACGTTTTTCAGGATTCAAACGTCATTTTCTCCGTCAAATTTCACTGTAAAATTTTTTTTCTTATACCATTCGAAAGCTGAGGTTTTGGGCAAGTTTTTCCCGAGGAGTGCCCACTGAAACACTTTCGTACTAATAGCGCAAAAAAAGAAAGAAAAATGGTGATTCTTAAAAAATGCTCACACTTTGGACTTTGACCATTTTTTCACCAATGAGGACTAATCGAAACAATTTGATTTTATAATCAAGGAGATAGGAAATTTAATGCTCTTTCCAAAGGTATCCTCAACTTTTACTTTACATAGTTATTTAAGGGAGTTATGGCCGTTTAACTGAGTTAGGGTCGAAAACACGAAAAAAATCTTAAATCGTAAATAACTCCAAAATGAAGCCTCTAAAAAAAACCTCTAAGAGGCACTTTTTGTTGCAAATTATCTGCAGAATCGATTCCCTGAGTTTGTCCCATCGAAACCCTAGACACCCTGTATAGTCACGTTTACGTGTGATTTTTCCAGATATGCGTTTGCATATCCGATTCATGATAAGAAACAGGTTCATTTAGTTTTTCGGAAATGTCTAAATGAAATTTCTGTACTAATGAAGGAAAAACACACTGTAATATGCCTTCGTACGGACGGTGGGCTAGAGTATCAGACGGCTGAAATGAAAAGGCTTCTGAGTTCAGAAAATATTTCTGTACAAATCTCACCGCCTCAGACTCCTGACTTGAATGGTTGTAGTGAGAGACTTAACTTAGAGATTGAACAGAAAGTAAGAGTGAATTTAGTTTCAGCAAAGTGCCCCACTTCATTTTGGGGGTACGCATTGAACCACGTTATATTTGTGCATAACCGCATGCCAAATGCCTCAAACTGCTTCGTGAGCCCGTTTGAGCTAGTCCACAAGAAGACTCCTAATTACCGGTATATCAAGAGATTCGGGTGTCTAGCGGTTTATGTCGACAAAAAGGCTAAAACTAAATTTGCGCCAAATGCTAAGAGAGCTTACGTACTAGAGTGCGGGGAGACTGATTATTTACTGTTTGACGAACGAACTAAAACTGTTGTCCGTTCGTGTGACGTCAAATGTGTGGAATCTGTAGTCTATGGAGACTACATTAAAGAGCTCCCTGAGGCACTCACAGAACTGCGCTTGTTTTATTCGGATAATAACGAAGCAGTTCAATCTGATTTGCACACCTGCGAGCCTGAGGTACCTGAGGATAGTGAGGTTCAAAATTTAAACGTGTTATTCTACACGGAACCAACCTCATACACAGAAGCTGTCTCATCCACAGATTCGGATTTCTGGGAGGAAGCTATTCGAGAAGAGCTATATTCCCACCAATCTAAGGGGACTTGGGAATACGTACCTACCGAAATCCTCATTGAGCCGAGGAACACGGGTTATAAAATCTCGGTGGGTAAACAAGAGGAAAGTAGAGGCTGATGGGTCCTATCAGTACAAAAGTAGGCTCGTATGCAAGGGCTTTGCTGATAATAATTGTTATGACGAGAGTGAAATTTTCGCCCCAGTTTCAAGGTTAGTGGACGTGAGATTGGTCTTATCCCTAGCTAACAAACTGGACAATTATTTCAGCTGGACGTCAAAACTGCGTTTTTGAATGGAGAATTGGAGAAAACGGTTTACATGGAAATTCCAGAAGGTGTTGTGGAATTCTCTGAATTTCCAGAAGATTTTAGACAAACTCATGTATGTAAACTTGTAAAATCCTTGTACGGACTAAAGGTCTCTCCAAAATTGTGGTACAAGAAGTTTAGCTCTGTAATGGACAAATTGGGTTTTACGAGGTATCCACATCAACAATGCATTTTTAAATGGGAAGACAAGCAGGATCTGGCTATTCTCTTAGTGTATGTAGATGATGCAATCCTGGCTTGTTCCTCTGCGTCCAAAGCCCTGAATTTCATCCAAAAACTTAATGAAAACTTCGAGATGAAAAACATGGGAACCCCCAAAAGATTCCTAGGTTTGGAGATCGTTAGGAATCGGGCAGACAGAAAGATATTTATTAATCAAAAATCTTTCATCTTGGAGATTCTGGAAAAGTTTCTTCCTCAAAACTCCAAGACTGGAAATGTTCCCATGGATCCATCTGTAACGTCACTCACGGTTCAAAGGAACAATTGTGGTGACTCGCCACACGTGCCATACAGACAGGCCATTGGCTCTCTGCTGTATTTGCAGAATGGTTCGCGTCCTGACATTGCTTTTGCAGTGAACTTTCTGAGCCGAAAACAGGTGAACTTTACAGGACAAGACTGGCAGTCCGTGCTAAAAGTTTTTCAGTATCTGAAAGGGACTGCAGGTCTTGGGTTACTGTACTCAGGGGAAACATCGGATATCGTGGAATATTCTGATGCATCTCTGGGGACTAATGCCATAAATGGACACTCTACCACGGGGTATACAGTCCAAGTTTTCGGCGACCTGATAATGTGGAGGTCAAAGAAGCAATCACACGTTGCCTTGTCAACATGTGAGGCCGAGTATGTGGCTATGTCCAGCGCGTGTCGAGACTTAGCGAGTATTAGAAACACGTGTCTGTTCTTAGGTAATTTTGTGATTAAACCTAGGTTATATGGAGATTGCCGTCCTGCAATTTCAGTGGCTAAGACGGACGACTCCAGGACGCTTAACCACACTATAGTGAAACTGTGTTATCACTTTGTTCGAGAAGAATTCCAAGAGGGAAATGTGGACATCCTGTGGGTCAAATCAGGCAACCAGTTGGCTGACGTCCTGACTAAACCCCTATGCAAAGAGAAATTTGAATATTTCAGAAACCTCTTGTTGACTTTCTACTAAAGCATACTAACTTTGTTTCTGTATTTCTCTTCTAGCACTGTGGAACTAAATGCTTTCCCTATGCGCCAACGTTATGGAACAGAATGGTGCAAATTGAACTAGAGCATGGACATGTAGAATTTGAGATTCAAGAACATGTACTGAGCGCTGATGTTGTTGGAACTAATCAGCGCAATTTGAACTGGAACACAGGTAAACCTATGAGCTCTCCAGTTCTAGTAAGCTTCCCGCTCGTGGTGGAGGGAGCGTTAAATTATTGACCACTCGGGGCAGCGCAGCTTCAAGAACCTAGCTCCATGGAACATGGAAGCTACCTACTCCATGGAACATACAACCTCTTATTCAAGACTGTGGCAACACTGCGTAGCGGACTGTGGCAACACTGCGTAGCGGACTGGTTTTGGGTTTCTCGCTCGCCTTATGTTCTCTCTTGTTCCTTTGTGAAAATTACAAGTTGTGTTCTCAAGTTTTAAGTATCTTTTTCATCAATAGAAAACCCGGAATCGATCTTCATTCACGAGGATAAAGGTAAAGAGGAATTGCTATTATCTAGCTTCATTTCATGTCTGGGAAATTCAGAAAAGAAACCGATAATTTAGCGACCACCATGTCCAATGACGTAGTAAAAATAAACACTGAGGATTCTGATGGCTTTCGTGCTATCACGAAGTGTTTTGCGGACCAGAAAATCCCGCACTATACATATCAGAACAAACAGGAGAGGCCTATCAAAGTGATGATCAAGGGAATCCATAAATCTTGGACGAATGAAGAGGTCCTTGAAGACTTAAGAGACCAATTTGGTCCCAGCAGTATCCTTCAAGTAGTTAGAAAAATGGAGTGGAAGACAAAAAATCCTCTAGATATGTGCATTGTAGATTTTCAAAAAGATTTGGATATCAGCAAAATTTACGAAATTAGTCAAATCCTAAAGGGGCGCGTCACTGTGCATCCTATCAAATTATCAAAACATCCATCTCAGTGTAAAAGGTGCCAGGAGTTCAACCATACTAGAAACTACTGTGCAAGGCCGCCTCGATGTGTTAAATGTGCTAAAGGCCATCTCACTGAGGAATGTCGGAAGCCCAAAGAGACCCCTGCAAAATGTGCCAATTGCAACGGAGATCACACCGCTAACTACCGTGGCTGTCCAGTAGCCATAGAGGCTATGCATAGACACAAGAGCTTACCAGAGCTAGCTGCAAAGGCTAAGGCAGCACCGCAGAAACCCAATCAAGGGAAGTTTGTGCCAAAAAAGCCAATAATATGTCACGAAAAGTCAGTTCAGGGGAGAGATGGAAAAACTTCAAATTCAAATCTGATGTCTTATGCAAAAGCAATTGCAGAACCAGCAATTGCTAGCACAGCGGTCAAGCAGGAGACAATCTATCGATCCCAGCCATAATGAAATGCAAGCTAAAATAAATCAAATTTTCGAAATTGTCACAAACCTCACTCAGGGTGTTAACGACCTGAATGAGCGTGTTGGCAAAATTGAAGGCAAGGGCTCGAAAAAATCATCATGAAAAGTGTCAAAATACTTTGCTGGAATGCCAATGGCCTCGCGTCACGGAAAAATGAGCTTCAGTTGGCACTAGACTACAATCATGTTGATATCTGTCGCATATCTGAGACGCACTTCACCAAAGAATCTTTCTGCAGACTCAAGGGGTACAAATGCGCATACCAGCGACGACTCGTACAGCCTTTCTTTGGCAAGAAAAAATCGTGGAGGAGGCAGCAGAATGCCCCCAACTAAGGATGGCATAAAGAGCTCTACTCTGAAAGCAGGCATGAAAAGCCGCCAGAACGGCCGGCCTTGATAGCCTCTCGGACAGGCGCCTCAAAAGGAAGGTGTAGCTATTGAGACACTTCCGGAGGTGCGCACAGTGAGGCCCCCAGCCGAGCTTTGGGTCAAGAACGACACCAAGAAATTTGATGTCTTCTGGATTCTTGTCGAGAGTAGACAAATCCCTCATACCAAACTTCATGACCCTGGTTTTTTCGGCATTTACCGAAAGCCTGTTCATTGTAAACCAGTTGGTAACCGCACTGAAGGCAGCCACTTCAGAGTCACACAGCGTTGAGAGCGATGGACTTTTTAAAATTAGTGAGGTGTCGTCAGCAAAAAGAATTGACTGCATTTCTAGACACAGTGGCAAATCATTTATGAAAATGAGGAACAATATTGGTCCCAAAACGGATCCCTGTGGTACGCCAAACTCAACATGCAAGGAGCGTGACAACTCATTGTTGTGTCGTACAGACTGCGTTCTACCAGAGAGGTAGCTATCAACCATAGAAATCGCAATGTCAGAAAAATTATATTTACGGAGCTTTTCCAGAAGAAGTGGATGGGAGATACAATCGAAACACTTTGCGACATCCTCAAAAGTTGCAGAAGAGTATTCACCAGCCTCGAATGCAGTTGCCACAAAATCAGTTAATTTTTGAATGGCGTCGAAGGTGGATCTACCAAGGCGAAAACCAAACTGCGAAACACTAAAAAGCTTGTTTTTCTCAAAAAATTCATTTATATCAAACTTCAGGGATTTTTCAAACACTTTTGATAAAGCAGGGAGTTTAGATATGGGCCTGTGATTAGAGGCTAAATCACGTTCACCACCCTTGAATAAGGGAACCACCTCTGCAACCTTAAGTACCGACGGAAATTTCCCGACGTCGATCGATTCGTTAATAAGGTGGGTGAGAGGGAAAACCAAAGCCAGTGCCCCCTGCTTCAGCATACTGGCCAAAATTCGCAGGAATCGGTAGGCGGAGCTACGTCAGGAGGTGGGGGTTTACCTGCTACCCGTCCAAGAGCGTGAGTAGGGTAGAGGTGTGCTCAACGAATACTTGTGAGTATTCGTTACTTCTGGTTAGGGATGGTTAGAGACTTTCAAATATCGGTTACTAAGTATTAGTTATCCGATATTTATCCGAGTATTCGTTACTCCCCCATCAGATACAGTGCGTTTATGTTTATAGTATCTGTTTCGGGTTTGTCTCTTTTAACGTATCAGTATTCAGTTTTTTCTTATCGAATACTGTATGTAAAATGTTTAATTTTATTTGCAAAATATTATTATATACTTGGTACCTATTACAATATTAGTTGGGGGAAAAATAAATAATGTGTAAGTATAGTATTTGCAAATAGAGTTAATCTTTTTGCAAATCAAATTAATCTTTTGACAAATTTAATTAAACTTTCTACAAATAAATTTAATCATTTTACAAATAAAGTTAATCTTTTTACAAATAAAGTTAATCTTTTTGCAAATAAAATTAAACATTTTACAAATAAAGTTAAACATTTTACAAATGAATTTAAATCTTCCCACTGCAGTAGGTAAGTTTGATTTTTAACGCATATCATGTTTTTTAAACAAAGGACATGAACAAAAAACAAGAACATAAACATAGAAAAGGGCGAAGAAAAACATCGTCTTTAAAAAACAATGTCCTTTCTAATGATGAGGTGAACAACCTCTTCTAATGAAGACGTTGCCCACTTGCAGCCGAAGTTAAATTGATGAACATGTTCATTACATAGTTAGAGCAGTCGTTCGGCGTAACTTCCACTAAGCTATGTTCCCCAGGAACACTCATGATTCGCGCCGCATTCTTAATTTTTGAAAATTCGTGTTCTGCTGGGTTGAGCATAAGGCGGCAGAAATTTTATGCTCATTTGGGAAGAATTCATGAAGTCATTAACCTCTCGAGCCTTGTGGATTTTGGCATTATCCATTACTAACACCGTGTTTTCGGCTGACGTCCCCAATCGCTGTTCCACCTCTTGCAGAATGTTTCGAAAAATAGATGCAGTTGTAGTACCTGACGCTATAATTGTACTGTGTACGACTCCCATGTTATTCAGTGCTAGGATTAGAGACACGTTGCGACCTCTTACGGTGGGTGCAGTCACAATAGCTCTAGTCCCTCTCCTTGAGCGAGTGCGGGTCCTTCTCAGGTGCAAATTAAGCCCAATTTCGTCGATGAACACCAAAAATTCATGTTGCTGTGGGACTGAAAGCCTATGGCGTACTGTCTTCTCTGCTCAATCGCATTTGCACAATTCATCCGATTAATTTCAACGGAGGCCTTCTTGAGGGTTATTTTTAATGCTTTCAGCACATTTGCAACGGTAATCATACACACAATATTATGCTGGCTGCCAAGTTTCTCTTTTATTCCGCGTAGCGTGATACCTGGTTCTTCTTCAACAGCTGATTCGATCAACTGAAGTACGTTGGGCGTCAGTTTTTTCGGTCGGTTTCCTTTACGTCGTGGCATTACGTTGGACTTCTTCACTACCGCCACTTGAATATTTTCGGATTATACTCTTCCCTGTACTCCATTTTAAACCGGCCTTTTCAGATGCTTCTTTTTATTGAAAACCCTTCTTCGTACAAATTTATCATCACCTTCTTCTTTTCAAGTGATATAGCATCATACTTGCCTCGGGGTCTTCTAGGTGGGCCGCGTACAACCGGAGGGGGTGCCGAGCTGGAATGTGATTCGACTTGCGAGGAGCTAGATGAACTGGAATCTGAGTCAATTCGCAAAGCTACAGAACGACGATTTCTTACTGAACGCCGTACGATCGATGAACCCGACTCTAACTCACTCATTTTACTTTGTTCAAAATGACAAATCTGATTGTGTAAATTAATCAGGTCACAGAACTTCTCGTTGGGATAAAAGATCACTGGGAATGATAAGACGCCCATCGAAAAGAGATTCGCCTCCTCCGACCAAGAGTATGAATACCAGACGGAAGACATTCAAAAGACACAGTTCACCGAGGAAGTCATCGTGAAACTTGCTGCAGTGGGAAGGTTTAAGTTCATTTGTAAAATGTTTAATTTTATTTGTAAAATGTTTAATTTTATTTGCAAAAAGATTAACTTCATTTGCTCAAAGATTAACTTTATTTGTGATAAGATTAACTTTATTTGTAAAAAGATTAAATTTATTTATCCACATCCAGTTAGGTACAGTGGATGATGAGGATGATTTAGTTCTGCGGGAACCAAACCAAGAAGATGAAGTATTTTTCAGGGTTGGTGAAAACGACATTATAAAAATAATTGGGAGCCTAAAAGGAGGATCGGGCCCTGGTTTTGATAATGTAACTGTTGAGCTTATTAAAAAGGTTAGTAAGCAAATAGCTAATCCCCTGATGAACCTGGTTAATCTGAGTTTTTCAACAGGTACCTTTCCGTCAATTGAGCGTTGAGCGTTGGGCGGTTGTTGGGAAGTGGAAGGTGCGGGAATCGGGTCGTGAATAGGAACTTGAACCGGAACTAGAGTCGTCGGCGGATCCGTACGTACGAGGATCTGCCAGTCCATTGGTTGGTGCTCTAAGTCCATGTTTTCTATGAAGGCGGGTTTGAGCCGATCAATGGATATAGATTTCTTGGATCCTCTGATTTCCACGTCGAATGTCTTGTCTCTCCGTTCTTTCACCAGGAACGGGCCGTCGTAGGGTGGTTGAAGTGACTTTTTCATCTCACGCCGGACAAAAACGTGAGTGGCCGTACCCAGCTCTGGGTGGACAAAAACTGCTCTTGCACCCAGTTTCCTTACAGGCTGTGGCCGTATTTGGTCCATCGTTGCCCTGAGTTGCGATACAAACTCGTTTGCGTTGGCCTCGGTCCTGGCATTGGTGTGAAAGAAGTCGCCGGGCAGTTTCAAGGTGGAACCGTACAGTAGTTCAGCAGCAGAACATCCCAAATCACTTTTCAGTGAGGTTCGCATTCCCAGGAGAACCAAGGGGAGTACCTCCACCCAGTTCTCTGTGCCGTGACAACGAATGGATGCTTTCAGCTGCCTATACACCCTTTCAATCATGCCGTTGGCTTTCGGGTTGTAGGCTGACGTGAAGTTGTGGTGAGTTCCTAGCATGGATGTCAGTTGAGAGAATAATGAACTCACGAATTGTCGACCTCGATCCGAAGTGATTTCCAGGGACACACCATATCGACTAGAGATGGGTCGTTCCTGAACGACCTCGTTCATTGAACTAGATCCGGAAAAAGAACTCGTTCAGAGCGATCTTTGTTTTGACGAACTGTCGTTCAATCGAACTGTCGTTCAATCGAACTATCGTTCAATCGAACCGTCGTTCAATCGTTCAATTTCTGATCCCCCACACGCCATTGAACCAGTTAGTTCAATCGTTCAATGAACGAGTTCGTTCAATGAACTAATTAGTTCAGGAACTTCCCACCAACGTATCGGGTCCTTTCTCCTTGTCCTTTTAGTTCATCAGATCATTTTCAATGCCTTGGAGTAGTGTCCGCCCAAAAGCAGCTAGTATCGTGGAAGTGGATAAATATTTGGCTGAGCCGCTTTTAACTCGACTCTCCGATCCATTACTTTGGTGGGATCAAAGGAAATTAATATATCCTCACATTTACAAATTAGCCATGAAAAGGCTTTGCATACCAGCTAGCTCAGTTCCGTGTGAACGGATTTTTTCCAAAGCTGGTCAAGTAGTGACGGAAAAAAGAAATCGATTGAAAACCAGCAAGTTATCAAAAATACTTTTTGTCCAGTCTAATGCTGAATTATCTAGTTCAAATAGTAGATGTAGAAACAATTTGTATTTAGTAATAAAATACAAAACGATGTAATAAAATAGTTAAAGTGGTTACTAATCATATTTTTAATAAATTTAATATATCATATTAATAAATATTAATAAATAAATATTAATAAATAAATATTAATAAATAATATTTATTATTAATAAATAATATTAATAAATAAATATAAATAAATTAATAAATAATAAATAATATTAATAAATAAATATTAATAAATAAATATTAATAAATAATATTTAATATATTAATAAATATCATATTTTTAATAAATTTTTGTTTATAAATTACTTTATTGTTTTGTCATTTTTTTTTTTTTACACCTTACCAATAATTTTTATCATAGAGAATTGATAATAAGGATTTTTTTTTCAAGAACTACCTATTTACTACATTACTGTCTTCATCTTGTCCTTCTAGTTCATTTGAACTATCTCGTTCATTTGAACTATCTCGTTCAATTGAACGATGTCGTTCATTTGAACTATCTCGTTCAATTGAACGATGTCGTTCATTTGAACTATCTCGTTCAATTGAACGATGTCGTTCATTTGAACGAGTTCATTGAACTAGTTCATTAAAAGGAACGATCTCAAAAAGAACGAGTCCGTAAAAGGAACTACTTTTCCCATCTCTAATATCGACTGATCCATTGAGCGCAGAAAGCTTTGGCTACAGTCTCTGCCCGACAATCTTGAATTGGAATCACTTCTTAGCCTTCTCACCGAACTTATAATGATAATAACATTCCTAAAGGGAAATGGAGGAATGACACCACAATCTGTATTAATTAAATGTTTTATTATGAGAGACGAGAGGAATGCTACATCGAAAAAAATACTAGATTTGTTATCACAAACTCACAGCCATATCAATAGGCGGAAGGGAGGCGTTCGTGCAATACTTAGGCGCTGTATAGGCAATCTGCCAAGCATGGTGTATTGCGGGACTACATATCCCAATACCCTCCCTTAATTATTCAAAAAACAATAAACCCGCAACAATGTCACTTTTTTTAATAATTACAAAGAAAATATTTTTGCGTGAAAATGTGAGATTTCAACATTCATAATAGGAACTGCAAAATGATTTAAACAAGCAAATATTTACAATGTTCTTCAAATTTGATTTTATCCAGAGGCTTTGTAAAAATATCAGCTCTTTGAAATTCAGTTGGACAATAGATAATTTCAATTTCATCGTTAACATATTTTTCATGGATATAATGGTAGCGTACATCAATGTGTTTGCTCCTTCTGTTTACCACCCCAGTTTTGATCAAATTTATAGAACTTTGGTTATCTATATTCAAACGAGTTCTAATCTTTTCTCCAAGTAATTCTTCAATTAGCGTTTTTAGATAGGAAACAACTTTACAGGTATCAGCAGCAGCGACGTATTCAGCTTCGGTTGAACTTAATGTGACGATGGGTTGCCTTCTAGAGCACCAAGTTATAGGTTCATCTCCGAAGATCATGACATAACCAGTTGTACTCCTGCGGTTTTCTTGATCGCCAGCGTTGTCGGAGTCACTGAATGCGTTCAAAATATTGAGGTCGCCATTTGTAGAAAATCGTATTCCCCTTGCTCTGGTTCCAGCAAGATATCGAAAGATTCTCTTTAGGGCAATCACATCCTCTTGAACAAAGTTTTCCATACGTCTACTGATCATACCCACAGCCTGTGCAATATCAGCTCTAGTTTTCGTGGAAAGATGTAAAAGACTCCCGACAGCTTCTCTCAAGGGATAATTAATCATTACAGTGGATTTTTCATGGCTATTTCCGTTGAAAGCTGGTGTTTTAACGGGTTTGACGTCAGTCATCCGAAATTTCTTGAGAATAGAGTTCACATACCTTTCCTGAGTTAGAGTGATTCCTGCTGAGTCACGAAGGATTTCCATTCCCAGGAAAGAAGACGGATTTTCTTCTGATTTCATCGCAAACTCCTTGTTTATTTCGCTGATAACTTCACGAAGCTCTGTGATATTGCTTCCAATGGCGATTCCATCATCGACGTAAATTCCAAGGATTGATCCACTTTTATTTTTGAATAGGCATCTTTCTGTTTTTAAATTTTCAAGCCCCATCTTCTTTAAAGTTTGGGTAAAACGACCACTCCAGATGGCGCTAGATTCTCTGAGACCATACAAACTTTTCTTAAGTTTACATACCTTGCCAGGGTTTTCATAGCCTTGAGGCACTTTCATATAAATTTCTTTCTTTAAGCAGCCATAAAGGAAGGCGGTTTTTATGTCGAATTTGATCATGTGACGGTTCTGTGAGGCAGCTAGGGAAAACATGATACGAAGCGAATCTGAACTGATGACGGGACTATAAATTTCGTCCAGATCTACATACTCCTGTTCACATCCACGCACAACCAATCTCGCTTTATAGGTGTTATCATCCTTAATACGGAAAACCCATCGATTGGATAAGATTTCCTTTCCCTTTGCTTGTGCCTCATCAACTAATTCCCAAGTTTCGTTTTCAGCCAATGACTTCTTCTCCTCTTCCAATGCCTTTTCCCAACATTCCTTTTCCGGGCCTGAAACAGCTTGTTTGTAGGTTAGCATTACATAATCATTGTATTTCGAGGGAAGTTTTACTTGTCGTGTAGGTCTTGAACTGCTTGTTCCTTCCTCATTTTTGCTTTCATTTTCTGAACAATCCTCATAGTCAGATCGGGTATCACTCCCACCGAGTTCATCCTCACTGGATTCTTCATCTGTGAAATTATTTTCTTGAGAAACTTCTTCTTCCTCTTCCTTCTCTTCAGTTATTGTATCTTCCCATAGTGGTATTACTACTTCTTCTTTTTCTACAGAGTCACATAAATCGATATCATCAAAGATGATGTCCTGTGCATGAACTATCTGCCGTTTTTCTGAGTTCCAAAGTCTATAGCCATTCGAAGTGTAGCCCACGAGTACCATCCTTGCAGAACGTGGTTCCAGTTTCTTCAGATGACCAGTTTTCTTAACGTATGCATTGCAACCAAAGCGGTGAACGTACGACAGATTAGGTCGCCTGCCGGTCCATTTTTCATAAGGTGTTAAGTCTACTGTTTCACTGTAGCTCCTATTTCCCAAATATGCTGCAACTTGTGCGGCTTCATCCCACATTTCATCATCAAGGCCAGCGTCCATAAGCAGGGCTCTTGCTTTGTTCATAAGTGTTCGACCCAGACGCTCACTTTTTCCATTGAGCTGCGGAGTTCCAGGAACGGTGTAATCCAGTTTAATTCCACGGTTTTTGCACCAATTCTTTATTTCTCGATTTGTATACTCTGTGCCGTTATCACATCTGATGTTGGCAACTTTCAGATTTTTTTCAGCTTCAGCATGCAAAACGAACGTTTTGATGCATTCAAAAGTTTTATCTTTTGATTCTATAGGATAAACTGTTGCAAAGTGGGTATAGTCATCCAGAATCGTCAAAAGAAACCGTTTTTTGTCCCATGATTCCGTTGCAAAAGGACCAATCAGGTCGGTGTGAAGAATCCCCAATGGTCGTTCTGCTCTTTTTCTAACTGATTTAAACGGTGAACGTGTTTGTTTAGCTTTCATACATGTGTCGCAAACGTTTGGCATTTTATCGATGTCCTTCACCGTTCAATCCATCCCTTCAACCAATGGCAACATTTTTTTCATGGTGGATGCACCTGGATGACCCAATCTTCTGTGCCATTCTACTGCTGAAATGGTTTTAGTGATCAGAGCAGAAGGCATCAACTCAGATGACCCAGCCAATGATTTTATGCAATAAAGACCATTTGGTGTCTTTTCACCAAGAAGCACGATCTTATTGTCTTTGACAATTTTAACTTTGTTTTTGCCAAATGTGACAATGCCATCATTCTCGGTTATTTCTGCAACAGAAAGTAAATTAGTGCGTATTTCTGGAACATACAATGCCCCTTTCAGGACAAAATCAGGAGTTTCAACAGCTCCGATTCCAGAAGCTTTCAGACTTTCATGGTTTTTAGCTGTTCCCACTATCGAGGAATTTTCTTCAAGGTTTTTAAACAATTCAATATCCTTAATCATATGTCGAGAGCATGCAGAATCAATGACGAAACTGTTGTGGAAAAATAATTTTGTATTTTGGCGGGTTAAAACCCTTTCATAGTATCCATACAGTAATCTTGCGACATCACCTTTTCGCCATTGCTAATATAAAACTTGTTGAGTGTCGTTTCTCGATCGTTAAAATAAAGTTCGTACTTTCCTATCCGTGTGTTTCACTCTGCTTCATATATAAAATCCCTTAGGTTATGGGCGACAGTGTATAGTGAATGTAAAAATAAAACGGTTTCAAGAAAAATCAGTAAAATGGGCGAGTACGAAAACTTCATCGGTAACCTAGAAAAGTTGACCGACCCGGCATCGTTCCCTCTTTGGAAGTTCGAAATAACAATCTTATTCGAATCAAGAGGATTGATTGATATCGTCGAAGGTAAGTCTACTTTAAAGAGTGATGCTACGGAACAGCAAAAGAAAGAATGGAAACAGAAAGATGCCAAAGCCCGTCAGGCAATAGTAGGCTCTTTGGATAAAAAGCATAGAGCTCATATTCTCTCTTGCACTAATGCATTTGACATGTACAAAGCGATTTGCGCAATTTTCGAACGCGACACAGAACACCAGAAAAACGCAACGTATGAACAATTTTTCGCGTACAAGTTCGATAACAGTAAAGACATGGCAGTGAATTTGAGCAATCTCGAAAACCTTCGTTTCCGACTCAACTCGCTTACAGGAGATAAAATAGACGATGAAATGTTGATAGGCAAGATAATCTCCTGTCTTCCTTCGAACTATGACACATTTATAACATCATGGGGTGCGACCCAAAAATCCGACAAAACCCTCGAAAATCTGAAAGCTCGGTTATTGGGTGAGGAAAATCGAAAAACGGGAAATCGTGATGTCAGTGCTCCTGTAGCATTTTATTCTGGAGAAAAACAAATTCGTCGATCTCAATTCAATAAAGGTCAATCGTATCGTAATGATTCCTTCCGTAACAATGAATATAATTCACAATTGTTCTGTAAAATTTGTAAAAAGAACAATCACAAGTCGGAAAACTGTTATTTTCGGAATAAAAATAAAAATAACTGTAAAAAGGACGGTAAAAATAAAGCAGCTTTTTTAGCTGAAGACCGACTTCATTTTTTTCCACATAATGCTACTACTTGGATTGTAGACAGCGGCGCAAGTGCCCATATGATTAAAAACGATGAAAATTTGATACAAAAACTTCCCACTAATACCGAAATCTCAGTAGCAAAGGGAGACAGCACGATTCATGCTCTTAGCGCTGGACAAATTGAAACTCCCGAATGCAAGCTCAGCAATGTTTTGCATGTGCCAGAACTACCTAAGAATCTCCTTTCTGTGAATGCTATAACTAATAATGATGGAAGAGTTGTATTTGAAAGGAATAAAGTTGAGATATACCATAAAAACAATCTTGTGATTACTGGAACGAAAAATTCTGGCGGACTTTTTGAAATCAAACTAGGGTCTAAACCAGAAGCCCTGATTGCATTGAAAAATAACAACGACGTCACGTGGCACAGGAAACTCGGACATCTTGGACCGGAATACCTGAAAAAGCTGGTAACAATGTCTCATGGCATGAAATTAACTAATGCGGACTTAAAACCAATTGATTCCTGTGAAGTGTGTCTTAAAGCAAAAGCCTCTCGGAAACCCTTTGGTGTCAACCGAACTCGGGCTACAAAAGTTCTTCAAATCTTGCATACAGATGTGGTAGGTCCCATTGAGACTCCTACATGGGATAATTATCGCTATTTTATGTCTGTGATGGATGATTATACTCATTTTACTGAAGTTTTCCTACTTAAGGGCAAAAATGAAGTAAAACAAAATCTTAAAAATTATATAACCAAAGTTGAAAATAAGTGGAACTCTAAAGTCGAAAAAATAAGGCTAGATAATGGTGGGGAGTACGTCTCAAATGACTTCAAGGACTATTGCGACCAAAAGGGTATTGAATTGGATTTTACTCCGCCCTATACCCCACAGCTAAATGCTCATGCTAAACGACTAGGAAAATCTTTAATGACAAAAACCAGAGCATTAATATTTGATTCTGGTTTGGACAAAAATATGTGGGGATTTGCCCTCCTCACTGCAGCATACCTTCACAACCGCAGTCCAACAAAAGCAATTAAAACAACTCCTGCGGAACTATGGTACAACAAGAAACCTGACCTCTCGCGTCTACAAATCTTTGGATCAGTCGTATACTCCAAGGTTCTTTCCCACTTGAAGAAATTGGATCCAAGAGCCAAGAAATACATATTTGTGGGTTATACTAACAATGCTTACAGGTTGTGGGATCCTAAAAACCTGAAAGTTGTAGTATCCAGGGATGTTTACTTTTATAATCCATTGGAGAGCAGTTCAGTTGAGACCCCTCAAATTGTTCGTCTTGACTTTGATAAAGATGACGGCGATGATACAGGTTCTGCAGCAGAATCAGAAAACGAATCTTGCTCGAACAATGAAAAAGATTATGATAAAACAAGTCCTAGGGAAGATTCTGAACATTCTACTGAGTCTAATTCATCTCGACAAGATAATGATGAGGAAAACCATCAGGACCTAAGAAGATCGACCAGAACGAAACAACTACCAGGGAAGCTCAAAGATTTCCATCTTGATCTAGATGGACTGGAAGAACTACAAGAGAGCGCTTATCTCTCATATAGAGAAGCTGTTTCAAGCAAAGAAAAATGTCAATGGCTCAAGGCCATCGAAGATGAAAAGAATTCTCTTGTTAAAAACAATACGTGGACCCTCGTTGATAGGAAAGAAGCAGGCACACAAAGAGTATTAACAAATAGATGGGTTTTTCGTATCAAAGATGATGGCAAATTCAAAGCAAGACTCGTCGCACGAGGTTGTGAACAAAAACTTGGACGCAATGAAGAAACCTTCAGCCCTGTTGTTAGTAGTGATGCTCTGCGACTTATCCATGCTTTGATTGCAAAAGAGAATTATCACGTAACAAAATTTGACATAAGAACCGCGTTTCTCTATGGGAAACTGGAGAACCCAGTTTATATGGAGGTTCCAGAAGGCTGGAACAAATCTAAAAATAAAATATGCAAATTGGAAAAAGCCCTCTACGGACTTCGTGAAGCCCCACTATGTTGGAACAAGCGTTTCACCGAATTTCTAACTAAAAGTGGACTGAAACCTCTCAAGAACGAACCTTGCATCTTCAAAAATGCCGACTCAACACTTCTTCTGGCCATTCATGTTGATGACGGTATCCTTGCTTCTGACAACGAACGGAAAATAGCTAAATTAATTGCACAGCTAACTCAAGAGTTCGATATGACAGCTGTATACAACCCTAAAACATTTTTGGGACTGGAAGTCTCTCGCGTTGAAAAGGGTGTTAAAATTTCACAAGCAGAATATGCCAAGCAGCTACTTAAAAAGTATGGTATGGAAAATGCCAAACCTGCAGCAACGCCATTTCTAAAACCTACGACTGAAAATGAATGTCTTATCACCTCTGAATTTCCATTCAGAGAAGTCGTTGGCAGCTTGCTGTATATTTCTACGAAAACTCGACCTGATTTAGCTTATGCTGTTGGTATGGGCAGTCGGAAAGTAGAAAACCCAACACATGATGACCTCATAAATCTAAAAAGAACTCTGAAATACCTTAACGGTACCATCAATGAAGGTCTCCACTACTCCAAAGGCTCTTCTGACGGAATCATAGCCTACACCGACTCAGACTACGCAGGCGACCCCACTACCAGGAAGAGTACATCTGGCTACATCATTTATTTTGCTGGAGGTCCAATAAGCTGGAGCTCGAAGAAGCAGCCAATTGTTGCCACATCCAGCACTGAGAGTGAATACATTGCTGCTGCGGAATGCTGTAAAGAACTAGTATACTTGAAAAGTCTCTATGAAGAAATGATAGGAAAAACTGTTAAAGCTACAATTCGTATTGATAACCAGAGTGCCATAAGTTTGACGAAAAAAGGAAATTTTAACAGAAAAAGTAAACATATTGATGTGAGATTTCATTTCATAAAAGAATTGATCGAAAACAAAACTATTGATGTCGAATATTGTCCTACAGGTAAACAAATAGCCGATTTACTAACAAAGCCACTAGGGCCAAACAAATTTGAAGATTTTAAAAAACAGATGGTGTCATTGTAATAGTAATAATATGAATCATGTTTGATGTTAGTACGTAATCATTTTTGATTGTATTCTTCTAAATTTCAGTTTTGATTAAGGAACCAATTTAATACCTGTTCATTTTTTTGTGGCTACTATGTGTATGACAAAATTAAGAGGGTTGTGTTGTGGAAAAATAATTTTGTATTTTGGCGGGTTAAAACCCTTTCATAGTATCCATACAGTAATCTTGCGACATCACCTTTTCGCCATTGCTAATATAAAACTTGTTGAGTGTCGTTTCTCGTTCGTTAAAATAAAGTTCGTGCTTTCCTATCCGTGTGTTTCACTCTGCTTCATATATAAAATCCCTTAGAAACTACCCCCAGAATGTTCCTGATTTTCATTGGCAAAAGTCAAAAAGGACACTTTATTGCCCATGGGGTTTTTATTATCATTTCTGAATGAATTGTTTTTGGGACGAAAATAACACTGGACATCAGAATGGTTTGTTTTCTTACAATACCTACAAGATTTCTTAGAAGGGCAATCTCGGGCAAAGTGACCAAATCCCGAACATGAATGACATTTTTGAGGTCCATTTTTATCTATCTGAGAGGTTGGTGCACGTTTATTGAAAACTTTTCTATGGTTCGTGGTCTTGAAAGCAACCGGAACTTCTGTTTCGTTGCTTTGGTACCTGCCTTCTTCCTTGATTAACCGGGTAGTCAGCTTATCAAAGGTGCGCTCAGCAACAGGTGTTGAGTCCCAAGCAGATGGGAATCCCGAGTTTTTTAAATAATCAGGCAAAGCAACCATCAATCTCGAAATAATCATTTCATCCGAAATAGTTTGCTTCATGGATTTCAGTTTGTAAACTAAATTTTCCATGGCACCAATAAAATCAGTCATGCTTTGGCCCCTCTTATATTTGAATGTGAAGAATTCTTGATACAAATCCTGAACTTCCGATTCCGATTCCCCCTCAAACAATGAGCAAATTTCCGATTCCCCCTCAAACAATGAGCAAATTTTCGAATACATCTCGTGCGAAGTCGAACAATTCAGAATTAGATTCAAGAACTTGCGATCTATAGAGGTACAGATAACACGTTGGGCATCTGCATCTCGCTTCAACCAAGTAGCCTTTTCTTTGGGGTCTTTAGGTTCTTCAGGTTCTTCCGTTTTACCCGTTACAATGTCGTAAGCATAAATGGATTTGAAAATTACCGTTGTTTGAAGCTTCCAAGCTGGGAATGAAGTGCTATTCACCAGCTTTTCCACGCCGCTTACATCGGTAGATGCCGAACTCATATTGGCTTATCACAACAACTATTTCACTTTAAAAACTTTTTACAAACACTTTTATTATTCAACTTTTACATTCTTGAGCCCATAACCTAAAGGGAAATGGAGGAATGACACCACAATCTGTATTAATTAAATGTTTTATTATGAGAGACGAGAGGAATGCTACATCGAAAAAAATTCTAGATTTGTTATCACAAACTCACAGCCATATCAATAGGCGGAAGGGAGGCGTTCGTGCAATACTTAGGCGCTGTATAGGCAATCTGCCAAGCACGGTGTATTGCGGGACTACATATCCCAATAATTCCCAAGTGCCAAGTGAGGCCTGTTTTCGCTCAAGGGATTGGGACCGGTTGTGAGACTGCGAACGACGGCGAGAACGATTTCTTTGGGAGGAACCGCGATGTTGTTGATCACGACCTCGTGACAGCGCTTCAACCTGCTTACCTAGGGATTCGATTTTCTCCAACAACGAATTGCAGAGTGGAGGGGCTTGGGTTGCTAGTGGGTTGATTTGAAATCGCACACACGTTGGACCTGTCACCTGGACAAATTTCGGTTATTTTGTCAGCTAGCGCAGAAAGGCCTATTAGGGTTTGATCACCACTTTCTGCTAGTACGGTGCGAACGCTTGTCGGCATTTGTTGTAGCCAGAGAGATTTTAAAAGGTCGTCTCCTACCTTAGCTCCGGCCAATTCCTTCATTTCTCGAAGCAGGTGTGAGGGTTTCTTGTCGCCGAGTCACTGGAGCTGCTTCTCCTCAGAATCGACGTACACTTCTGTCAACCGCTTCTTCAAATCTTCATACTTTCCGGTCGGTGGTGGTGCGGTCAAGAGATCGGACACGTGGGTCAAAACATTGTTGTCGAGAGTGTTGACGACGATGTCGTACTTGTCTTCATCGTTGTTGATCCCTTTGACGCGGAAGCCGGATTCTAACTTTACGAACCACAAGGGAGCTGCTGACTGCCAAAACGGTGGTGGTTGGAAGTGGACCACGGCTGTTCGATTCGGTACGTTACCACCGTCCCTTGAAGCTTGTGACACCGGCACGACGTTGTTGCCTTCTGACATTGGGATCACGTCGGTGTTACCAGATTTATAGTTGTACGAGCGGACGAATGAATACTTCGATAGAAGGTGAAGAAGAACTGTTTTGTATTTTTCTCTAGAAACATATGTGATAAAAAGGGACTGGGAATTTTGGTTTTAGAAAATACTGTAGGAACGTATAAACGAAATGCTCTTCTTTTTTCTTGTTTATTTTCAATGAACGAATGATTAAAAAAAAAAAAAAAAAATTGTAAAAAGTTTACCTAATTAAATTTGTCAAAAGATTAATTTGATTTGCAAAACGATTAACTCTATTTGCAAATACTATATATGTTTGGTAATTTTCTTTAATTACTGTAAAAAAATTAAAATACCTCACATATAAATTACTCACTTTAAATTCATGTTTAAAAACATCATTTGTTTAACTTTATTTGTCATAAGCCGTGTTCTTCTTTCTGATAAAATATTTCCAGTTTTTGAGAATACCCTTTCACAGGGCACTGAGGTTGCAACAAAATTACATTTTCTTCTCACCAGATTCGCAAGGTTAGGATAAACATGTTCCTCCACCACTCCAGATACTCCGATATATCGTTGGTTACCTCCTCTGGTCCAAGATCCAAGTCTCTCTCTGTGATACTGCTAACAGATACTTTCAGCGCTAACTAATACTTTGTAACCGATATTTTTGGTTTTCAGTATCGGTTACATATCTGGATGGCTAGTAACGGTTACAAAATATCGGTTACTGAAATATCGTCTCACCTCTAGAGTAGGGCTGATTTACTTCGAGCCATATGGCTCGATAGGACGTAAGTCCTTATGGCCATATGGCTCGATAGGACGTAAGTCCTGATAAAGGACTTACGTTTGACAAACGATTTGAAACAGGGAGTGAAAGATGTCAAAGTTCTCATCAATAAATACTCATATGCCATCGAAAGGAATATGTACAGATAACATAGACTCCCTAACTAAGTAGTGGACTTTCGTTCATGTCTGATATGTTTGGAAGTCTCAATGAACAATGTTCTTCGCTTGAAGCGCGTGTAGTCGAACTTGAGATTGTACCTAATATCAGATAATGATCAATCCTTCCTCAACAACTGCCATGAAATCAATGGCATTCCGTCATCTGATGATAAAACTGCCTTTGATCATGTTGAGCTCGTCGGTACTGCCCTAGATTTCTCCATAACTGAATTTATAGTCAACAATAATGATTTTATAACAATAATAACAATTATTGTTTTCGACGTCGCCCTCCTCCCTCCTTCACGAGTACCTATTGACTTGGCTTTCCTCTTCTTTTTGAGGAAAATTGAAAAGGACGCTTTTATGAATACCTCACGTCTAAAGCCTGACTTGACCTCCAGAGACTTGGGATTCCTAATGGGTGAGTCCTCTAAAATCCACATTAATCACAGTTTGACCTTTGCGAAAAGAAAACTCCTTCGTTGCATGGTGATCAATTTGTTTTTAGTTCTACTGCTGCTATCTGTTGAGGTTTCTTAGAACGTTAAAGCGATTCCTACAGGCAACAATATGCGTTAAAGGTCTCAAAAGATTTCAAAAGTTGTACTTTGAACCCCTGCCGAGAAAACAGGGAAGAAGTGCCCGAAAACAGTAGTCCCAAGTTTTCCTCAGAGGTGTGCGGGTTCAGTTCGCGTTTATTTTATGAAAACATGGTTATATCCTTTCCCGAAATTCAGTTTTTACGTTTAATATAATGCAGTTGTGTGGGGTAATTCCGTTTTAACCAACAATCTGTTCTATCGGTGCTGTGATTCGAAAATAAATTCTTGCCTGTGGGCACCTTTGTGCACTTGGTGTTTCAGCGGACCTTCTCCTTGGCTCACCATGGATGGCGACGATGTGTACCTAATCGAGGATGGTGTCCGTAAAAAACTCACAATTCCATCGCAGTCAACAAGTATGAAACAATTCGTCGGTTCATACACTTGAATGACAATTCAAAAATGACAGAAGGACCTGACCGTGATCCATTTTTTAGACTTAGGCCTACATTCAACATCTTTCAGTTGACGAACAGATTTGTGCTACGAAGGTGAAACACTCACTTCGCCAATACAATCCGCGAAAGCCAAATGAAGGTTCAAACTTTATGTGCTGTGTGACACCTACGGTTATGGGTAAAGCTTCGAAATCCATGGCGAAAAAACTGCTTTAAGAGCAGATGAAGTTGATCTTGGTGCCAGCTCGAACTCAGTCGTACGTTTGACGCGGAAGGTTCCAAATTTCCAAAACTTGTGGTATTTTTCGATAATTACTACACTTCAACTTCTCTCCTCCAGTTTTTGAAAGAGAAGAGAGGCATTTTGGCATCCCTTGTTTAATCAACCAATTTACACCAAAATTTTAAAAACCCTCTAATACCCATAATATGTACATTATGCATATTATGCACAATGATGCCTGCAGGCACCAAAATTTTAAAAACCCTCTGATACCCATGTTCACAATGATGCCTGCAGGCATCAATTAGTCTTTTGGGGTTTTCCCGGAAAATACTCACGCTGTTTTTTGACATTTTATGTCTTTACTATGGCACATAAATGAAAAATCGTCACGCGGAGAGCGTTACGCGGAGTTTCTGATGATTTTCTGTAGTGATGTAGTATAATTCGAAGGCCCTTGAATCCCTTCTTTAAAGACATAAAATGTCCCAATGTGTTGCAGACGCGTATGCAAGCATTTTGTCATGAGTTTATCAACATTTTCATTGTGATACCTCGATTCCGTTTTTTTCCTGTATTTTTCCCGCAACCAGAAGACCACAATTAAAGACATTATATATTTCCCCCTTATCCAGGGGCATTCCTCTGGTATCGCCGACAGGCGCACCAATTTTGCCAATAATTATTGTTCTTCTGTTTTCTTCTTATAGTTTTCGTGATTATTAACGTTCATGTCTCTCCTGACTATTCAAATCCGATCTGCTTCGATTTAGTCATCTGCAGACGCCAAATAATCGATAAAACCATAACTCTGAGACACAGAAACGACGATATTTTCTTCCCCTCCCATTCAAACTCCACCTGGGCCTCATTCACGCTAGTGGCACATTCACCATAACACCTTACACCTCTATCATTTCTGAGGAAAACTGTCCGGGAACTTCTACGTTTGGAATCACAATGTACAAGATTGTACTAGTAAACTGTAAACGTAAATTAACACGACACATTTAAAACGACATGCGTTTGAATGCAACATAGAAAAACTCCTAAATAGGCGCCACTGCATATGGCATTGTTCGAAGGGTGAATGGAGCAGTTCAGGCTTCAAAACATTGCATAAGGCTCAAAGTGTGAAAAAGGATTATTTCTTTTAGAAAGGCCATTCAAAGGGGGTTTCCAACTATTTCGTAACCCAGCCCCAATGGACCGTGGTCGTAGTGCGAACGCGATTTTCCCCCCAGTTCGTGTTTATAAATAATATTAACTCGTTTCCTGTGTGAGTTACGCAACTGAGATTTCCGGCCAGCGGTTTCGTATGGAAATCGGGGCTGTTAAAAAAAAATAGAAAAATAAAAACTAAACGATGTCTAAAACGCACCAGGTTTTTGAGCTGATCGAGAAGCTGATTGACTTCTTGGGAGTAAACGAGCCCGATGTGGCTCTTTCCGAGGAGTCGTCTCACCTTCTGCTTCAATTCGTTTTTCCCAACGTTCAGCATCAGCATGAATGCCGTCAAGTTGTACAACATCGTCGATAACAACCTGTCCTCCTCGTGTTCTAATCTCTTCTTCTCCGATGCGCTCAGCCACTTATACCTGGAATAGAAGTTGGAGAGTAGGTAATGAGTGACGTGTGAAGAAGGTGCTTCCGTTTTGATCATGAAGAGTACATATTTTTTTTGAATCAGCTTCTTTTACAGGAAATTGACCGAAGTTGTCCGAAAATAAGTCTCACCTCTCCATCATCTCCGTCGGCCCTTGATCCATCCCAATCACGTCCCTTTCCTGGCTGACAGCGTCCAAAAAGGCATCCTCCCAGAACTGCATCTGATCCCAAAGGTTCGACCTTTCTTTACCCAAAAGGCCTGAAAACCAATATTTATTTATTTATTAACGCAAGGCTCACGCCAATTACAAAGTTTAGTAGTTGCACAACGACAGAGAGCGAACAATGAGGTACTATGCAGTGTACTAAAACAAAATACTTTACAAAAATACTACAAAAAGAAAAAGCAAAAGGTTTACTATTAATTTTTTTTTTATTATTATTTTTTTTTTAAATTTATTGTTTACTAAATAAACATTACAATTGAGACTAAATATAAAAAATAATGAAAAATGAAAAACACCCCGAAACACTGTAAGCTGGAATATCACGTCAGAAAACCAATCCACGGCCTTAAAACCATGATCAGGAGGCGTTGATTACTTATAACGATAGATTTTTTACCTTCGAACAGGTAAGTCCTCCCGGTTTCGGGGCTGGGTGTCGTCGACGGGACGATACTCCCGCCGTGGTATCGGAACCCTGCGCTAAGCGAAGACTTGCTAGACCAAACGCTGGGCGTTCTGAGCTTCTTCTGGTTTGCAAACTGAACCCAAAAAAACAAATATTTGATTGAAATACAGAACAGTTCTATAATGGAGAATTTGCATCAATGGGATAAATAATTTAAAACTGAAAGGAAAACTTTTCTTAGTACTGGGTCCACCTGGGAGAATTGTTTGAAGGATACCACGGATATCTGCAAAAATTGCTGTGTTTCCTCCCCTGTTATGTCGCATTCATTGAGTTATTTGGGTGTACATTTTGACTATATGATAAAGTGGGATATGCACATACAAACTCTGTGGGATAAACTGAGGAAATGTTCATTTGTTTTAACCTCGATAAATTTCTTGCCACGAAATATTTTGAAAACTGCATATACCGCTTTAGTACAGTCTTTGATGCAGTTCGGTATTATAATCTGGGGTGGCACATATAGGACCTTGGTTGATCCGCTGGGGAGGATGCAATAACGAATTCTTAAATATGCATTTAAGAGACACCCCATTGATAATCTCTTCAGTGAATTGAAATTGTTGAATATTTTGCTCCAAGCGCACTCCAGCAGCACAGGTAACACGAGTTGAGTGAGGTTACAAACAACAAGATAGGTTATTCCACTTCTGAAATCGTTCGCAGTGCAGAACGTGATTCTACAAGTTCCAGGACTTTCCGTCCAAGTTCTGACGAATCCTTCGAACGAAGCTGATATCAGCGCCCCAACCGGGGGTTTCGTCCTGTTTGTGACTTCAAATGGTCACCTTGATTTTTGTGCCTTCATTCAATCTGCGCTCTGTGTTTTTGATGTTTTCTCCTCAAGTAAATTTATAAATTTAAATCTAAATGAATACATCTAAATCAATATCGCTGGGGATACACGCTACTCTATGGCCGTACTATACAACAGGAGGATGATATTCGTAATCGTCAATGGACGCAAACTACCCATTAGTACAATTACTCGTAGTTGATACTGCACTTTACAATTTATAAAATGTGCAGATCCACCTTAAGGATTTTGAAGACATAATAATAATCATTCATTTGGCAAAGGGACGGTTCCGTGTGGGAGTCCTTCGAGTGTTTCAAACAAACCTCGTGAACTAAAATTTTTATTTCATACCTACTTTAGTGAACCACAGGAGTGTACTGGAATGAGGGAGAACATTTTTCAATTCATCGGTGAAAATAACGTAGTCGACTCATGGATTCCCGAGATACGCTAAAATGTTAAGGTTCTTTAGGTACAAAAAAGGTTAAGGTACATTACAACTCGTTTTTTTCCCTTTTAAATCGCGTTAAAAATGAATTCAAGCACATAATTGAAAAACTGACATTCAACAGTTTTTCAGAGGACTGACCATTTCTTTGAAATCTTTTTAGTCAGCCTAGGTATCTGTACTTATTTGGAATGTTGGTGGTTGTTTCAGGTTGGGTTCCTGATGGATAATATGGATTCAGTTACTGATGATCTGCAATAAAATTAAGTACTCATTATCTGTCAATAAGTTTTCATGAAGGATGCCCGAAAAGGCTATACTTACCTGAATACAAACAACCAAAATCGGTAGAAAACATTAAGACAAATTTTAATAATTAAGACAAATAATTAAGACAAATTTTGTCTTAGATTTCTTTAAATGTTTCAAGATCCAAATCATGGTTCGTAACCAAAAATAAATATGACTACGTTAATCACTGTTACAAATCAAGTGCAAATGATGAGTCACATGAGCCAAAAGGTTCTGCGCCCTATATGTTTTCGATTTTGCGCATTGAACAAATCAAGTGTCGGGTGATTTTTTCATGCAATCTTACGTGGAATTTGAATCTGGAATAAAAAATGGGGTTCTTATTTGGAATAAGAAAGTTGTTATGGATTGCGCACACTACGCAAAATGTACATGATTTGTGGAAATCTTATGAAACACGAATTTACACGAATTTTTGATTTTCAAAATACGTCTTAATTTGGAGAAAACCCGAGTGATTCCTAAGAGTTAGATCATCCTGTATAAATAATTTACGATTCAGATATTTTATTACATTGAATAGTCTTTTATTTACTCTTAGGCAACCAGCACAGCATTTAAATTGAAGCGTGCAATTTGAATTGTCTTCTACTGGTCTCCATCTGCCGAGTTTTAGGGTGCATCGATTGAATAACATCTTGTAGTACTTTGTTCATGCTGTATCTTCGTTCCCAAGCGACTTCTATCACATCAATCGTTCACCAGGTTACAAACGAGTCGTGCTCAGCTTCAAATGCAATAGTTTCACATTTTGAAGTTGTATTATTAAATTTTACAGTTTCCAATCGCTTACATTCACCACATGAATAAATCAAGACAATTAATCACCGGAAAATCTTGTTTATTCATCCCAAATTTGTAATGTCTACGATATATACGAATAACAACTAAACAACCAAACATCTTTTCCATACATTATGCTAAATATGTATGAAAAATATGTATGAGCGATAAAAAGTGGTGTCATTGTGTACCTACCAAAAATACTACATTTCTTGAAGAGAATTTGGGACAAAGCCTCGCTATCAAATGAGTAATTTCATATTGTACTAATACTAGTAACTGGTGAATGCTTCAATACGCTGTTTCAAGTGTAAAGCTTTTTCGCAAAAGAATATCAGCATTTACCGTTTTGTTATAAACCATCAGCCAACGATTTCTAGCGCGATCCCTCCTCTCTTTCCGTCCAACACCATTCCAGGCAACGGGCTCCGCGGCCAAAGCCAATATTTGCTGACAACACTCATACTCATGCTTGGACTCTACAAAGCATGCTGAAGTGCACTCACAGTTATCACAAGGCTTCCGGCGGTTGACTGTGGTCAATATGGCGTCCGGCGGGGGACTCGAAGACGAGAAGATTTTGATGCCAGGCTCCTGCTTGATCAGTAGGGACCTTTCTAACTCGGCGATTCTGATGAGCAGTTGTTTCCGTTCATTCAGCAGGGCGTCGTTTTCTTTCAGGACCAGGTCGTAGCTTTGGAAATCGTGAACGAACACGTTCTTTTTTTCGGATATATCGTCTTTGTATGATACTTCTTTGAGCTTGAATTTCAGTGTTCGAATGATTTGGTCTTGTTCGAGTATGATTTTATTCAGTCGCCTCCTTTCCTCTTCGTTTTCGTACTCTACCTGTAACAAATTGTTCTCACAGCACCTCCTAAATTCCTTTTCTTTGTCAAATTGCTGCTCCAAGCACTTTAAATCCTTCAAAAGCTGATTCCTCGACTCCGTCAGCTCCTGGAGGAGGCCGCAACATTCCACCAGAGATGCCAAACCGTCAACAATCAGCGGTATGAGCTGCGAGAACGGGTCGATGCCAAAATCGTTCGTCAACGACGTCAGTTCCTGGTTGATTTCGCAGGTAAGCTCTTCAACGAAATCCCTTTTCAAGAACGCATCGCGGGTTGAGGCGGTACTTTCAAAAACTGACTCATCTTCGCTGAACATGATCCCATACTCGTGTCGCTGCTTCGCTTCAAGACAAGACCGTTCACTTCGTGAAACACGTGTACCTGCATAAAACGAACTAACTCTTTGAAGTCGACAGATCGAGTCAACCTTGATCCACATAGTTACGTTCCCCCACTTTCCCTTGAGCTCAACCTCTCACGGTAATGATAGGACCCCGTCCAGGGTCTCCCACCCTCCCTGCCTTGACTAATCGCTTGTCCTCAGTTTTCCAAGTTTTTTTCTTAACCCCCTAAGCCGTGAAAAGATGGAGAAGGTCGTCGGAAATACCGATTAGCGTTGTTACTATTCGCCTTCAATGATTCGCTGAAAGGCCTTTTCATTGATTCACAGCAGACAACATTGCATTCGTAGAATTTGTACAAAATAACGTTTTGAAAATCTCAACCACTATTTTGTACCTCTTCCTATTGAAATACGCATTCTTCCCACCAAAAACAGCAACACTTGCAGTAGCTCCTTGGGATTCATCTATTGGGGTTCCCCTGCACCATTGTGCGTAGGTAAATTCAGTAGGAGACTTGGGATATTTGGGGGGGGGGGGGGGGGATGGAGTGCGGTACCCTCCATTCCAGAGCCACGCTACGCTCCTGTTCACTATCTAAAGAACACAAAACATGGTGTCAGGAATTTCGGCGTTCCGCGAAAATCGGTAGTAAATTCCGCCGTTCATTTTCTCGACTTTTCGTTTCGGCGCAACGTGGTGTTGATTAGTGCTGTATCAACGGAATCTTTGCGCAGATTTCTTTTCGCTACGTTTATAAGCAAAATACCCTAAACGTATTCGGAAATGTCGTCGTACATACCGTTGCCGTCCCGGATGTAACCTCATTTCAACTCTCAAATGTTTGTTAGGCCGATTACGTCAGCTAGCCTCTACGTGTGATTACAAAGTGATCGATTAGTGCTTGGGGTACGAGACGAAGATTAAAAAAAATAGTTACTTTGTGACCCTAAGCTTACCCTAGACAGTAGAATGTCAACTGAATAGTGGCGCCACAATCAACGTGGTTGAAGCCCGCACTCTCAAGCAAATTTTTGGGAACAATATTGAGATTCAGCGAAGCAAAACTTCAATTCGAGTATTTGGAGGAGGAATAATAAGGCCAGTCGGACAAATCCGCCTGCCAGTAGCGAGCAAACATGCAAAATGCACGCTTACATTCCAGGTCGTGGGAAAGCTAAACTCAACGAAGCAGGAGTTACCCTTGATTTCAGCTGACAGTTGTGAGAAGCTAGGTCTCGTGAAGCTAACCGAGGTAAAGCAAATGGAAGAAGCTCCGTTGACATCTTAAGCTCCATTGAGGAGATCTTAAGCAAATACAAAGACGTCTTCTCTGGGATTGGTTGTCTGAAAGGAGAGTGCAAATTAAGCGTGGACCGTAATCACTATCCCATAAAGCAGAAACCTCGCAGGATCCCAATACCATTACGTGCCGAGCTTAAGGGGAAAGTGGACGACAAGTGTGCGAGAGAGAGAGAAGACACCAAAAGTTTATGCAAAATATTTCAACAGCCGGTTGAGCGATTTTCAATCTGAAAAAAGTTATGTTCATAGTTTTCCTAAACAAAATGCTGCATCAAAAAAAAATTTGAAAAAAATTTCAAATTCAAATTTTAGAAAAAGAATTTTGGACAATTTTAAATTTAAAAAAAAAACTTGGTTCCAGCCCCATTTTTGAGAATTTCCTGATTTCAAATTGCCAAGAACCAAAATTCTGCGATGAATAGCACGATCGTAAAACGAAAAATAAGAGTCAGTGATAGCAGCTTTCATCTCCCCTTTTAGACTGTGAATCTGCTGCGTCAATCATTCATAGGAAAGGTGATGAGTCCGAGATTTGACAGGTAGCACTTCTGACTGTAATGAAGGTGAGTGAGCTGAATCTATTCCCATTCGTCCAACATTGCAGACATTTCCAATGGAACCTTTGAGGTAGAGGAGACTGTTATTAGAACAGTCAAATCTTACACAAAAGAGGCACCATACCATATTCTCACCGTACTCATACCATATCATACGAATTTCTTTCCTATCATACCATATTGTACTATACCAAATCATACATACAATAATATACCATACCATATTCATACCATGTCATACAAACCGAGTGAATATTGAAATGTCATCCATTTCTGACCTATATTTAAAATTTCAAGTATCTAGCTCATCATCAAAATTTAATTTGTTTAAACAAATAGGTATTATTTAAACAATTTTACAGACAAGAAACCGAGTGAATATTGCATTGTGATCCAGTTCTGAACTATTTTTAAAATTTCAAGTCAATAGCTCATCATCAAAATTTAATTTGTATTATTACAAAAAGGTATTATTTAAACAATTTTACAGATGAGAAACCGAGTGAATATTGCAATGTGGTCTATCCCCGACTCACGGTTAAAATTTCTAGACTGTAGTTTACCGGGAAGATGAAAAAAGGTAGTTTTATTCTGGGCGTCTGGCGGTTGACCCACATGACGACCGTTTTCGACGCGAAAGTTTAGTGTTTTTCCTAGACCTTTGCGCGCTGACTGTGAACGAACGGCTGGTCGCACAAAAATCCAATTGGTCTTAAAAGATTCGTAATTTTTCAGGTCATTCAAAAGTGAACTAAAAATTACACGGTTCAGTTGAATATTTTGAGATATGACATCGTCGAAATTTTAAATTTCGTTTTGAACCCCTTCCCCTTGACCTAGGGTTATGAAAAGTTTCGAGGATCATTGTGGGGCTGGTCCAAACCCAGAAACCAAATTTCGTAATTTTAACTCAACGCTAACTGGGCAAAGTGGCACGGACGGCGGACGGACGGATTTTTTTTTATTCGATTTTCTGAATCTACGTATCTTGAAACGTAAACCAACAAATTTTGAGGGGGGGGTTAAAAAATTTTTTTCTCTGGGCGATTCCAATGGTTCATTATCGAAGATAATAAACCAAAAATGAGGCGCTAGTACGAGCGATGCAAGCTGAAATGAATGTATGAGCAAGCCTACCGAAGATCGGAGATAAGAGGTTCGAGACCGCGAAGGGTGGGGGGCGACTTAATGTACATACGCGAGGACTTTGCCCATTTGATGCTATTGTAGGGTTATCGTTTCCACGAAGAGAGACGGATGGAGAGAGGAGTGGTTCAAGAGAACGGATTGACACAATGGCTACCGAGGAAAGCGAGCGTGGTGACCTTGAGCGCCGAATTGGGGTCTGCAGCCATTCTTTTTTCCTTCAAAACCAACATTACCATTTTTCGTTTTACGTCTTGTATATTTACGCAATCATTGAAATGATGCTCTCAAAACCCATCCAGCCATATTGGGAAGGGGGCTTGCACCGGCTTTTTCCAAATTTCAACCTCTAAACCTCAAAATTTTCAAATTTTCCAATTTTAAATTTGTATAAAAATTAAATGAATTGATGCAGCAACTTGTAGGGGCGTATGAAGGCAAACTGCGTTTCCCAAACTGTTATAAATTGGATGGTTCCAAAATGAGATTGCAAAAACTTTTGATGCGTCAGTAACGCCATCTCTTATCCCAGAATCATACTAAGGGCCCGTCCACTTCCCCCTTAAAGAAAAGCTGGAAGATATGGTTCGGGAAAATATCATAACAAAATAGCAAGGTCCCACCGATTGGATCAGCACCATCGTGTTGGTCAAAACACCAAAAAAGCTGCGAATTTGCCTACATCCTCTACACCTCAACAAAGCTTTGAGACGAACCGAATACGAAATTCCAACCATTGAAAGCATAATGCCCGAACTCAATGGTGCCCGATATCTGAGTCGATGGATTTTGGGATTTAAAATTATCCGAACGAAGCTCCAAATTGACCACATTTTGGACACCGTTTGGACGCTTCTGATTTTTGCGCCTTCCATTTGGACTTGTAGTTTCTACAGATGTGTACCAATGCCGTTTGCATGAGATTTTCACAGACCTCAAAGATATTGTGTTAATCCAAGATGACATTATGGTCACAGGCAGAGGCAAAACCGATGAAGAAGCATCTCGGAACCTCGACATCGCATTTGAGAAACTACTGGAGAGAGCGCGACAAGCAAATTTGAAATTCAACAACGACAAAATTGAACTAAAACAAAGAGAGGTCACGTACATGGGACATATTCTTGGGAAAGATGGGTTACGCCAGATCCGGCAAAGATTCAAGCTGTTGTGGATAGGGATGGCAATCATACATCGATGTTTTTGAAACATCGATGTTTTTGCGGGAAACATCGATGTTTTTCCATCGATGTTTTCTGTGTCGATGTTTTTGGAACATCGATGTCGGGGTTTCGATGCGTCGGCACATCGATACATCGATGTTTCAATTTTTTTTGCCATAGGCTGCTGAATGTTCTAACGTTTTTCTCACATACCTAGGAATATTATTTCTGAATTTTTATTAAATAAAAGGAAATTTTCCTTTAAATGAAAATATCGAGGCGTGTTGGCTGAAAAGTATCGATACTTCCAATATTTCTTCCGAATAGTATCGATACGGATATCTCCGATGTATTGGAAGTCTCGTGACGTCCCTTTGATAAGGCATCGCATGGTTTCGCTTTCGCTTCTCCTTCTCGTTTCTGGCTTCGATTCCGTTTCCTACCCCAGTACGTTCACGTTAGGTATACGATTTTTTTTCTTGAAACTGAATTATAATGGTAACAAATAAAAAAAACTCTGCAAATTCTTGACACAACGGTTCATTATCTTCTTTGTACAGATCACCCTTCTGTCTAGATCACTAGGTCTAAATGTCTAGATCCTAAATGTAAGATTAATAATATTATCAATTATCACTAATTATTAACAATTTTATCAAGTTCCTCGTGAAAATTATTATAATTTATTGTTAGGTATTAATAATTCGTATTTATTATTAATAATAATTATTATTAATTATGATTAATTAATACGATATAATTCTGGGGTTTTTAATACTACGTCGGTAATAATGTTTCTATAAAAGAAGTACCTACCAACAAACATTCGAAATTACCTTCATTTCCGTAGCACGAAACGCACCTCAGAACAACAAACTCGACATCACTTAAGCCATATGATTTTCCAAAGAGCTTGTTAGTATGAAAATGGACCTGTATTTCAACAGTTTGATTCATGATCGGGTTGTGAGGCACAATCTTTGAGCCGTCATTGTGAACGAACGGCTGGTCGTACAAAGCTGCGGATGGTCTTAAAAAATTCTACGGAACAAACTCTATCTAAATATGAAATAAAAAACACACCGTTCTATATGAATTTTTCGAGATATGAAATTTTCAAAATTTCAAAATTCGTTTTGAACCCCTTCCCCTTGACCTAGGGTTATGAAAAGTTTCGTGGATCATTGTGGGGCTGGTCCAAACCCAGAAACCAAATTTCGTAATTTTAACTCAACGCTAACTGGGCAAAGTGCGGCGTACGGCGGACGGACGGATTTTTTTTATTCGATTTTCTGAATCTACGTATCTTGAAACGTAAACCAACAAATTTTGAGGGGGGGTTAAAATTTTTTTTTCTTTGGGCGATTCCAATGGTTCATTATCGAAGATAATAAACCAATACTGAAAATAAACGTATTGTTCTTTTTCAGAGCTTATCATTTTTTCTTTCCGTCTTGCATGAAAAAAACAAATAGAAATTTTATTTATAAAGTAAAAAATTGATTGAAAACCATCGATACATCGATGTTTTTTCAAAAACATCGATGTTTTTTTCCATCGATGTTTTTGGGGTCCGATGTTTTTGGAGCATCGATGCCGGCCTGTCGATACATCGATGCATCGATACATCGATGTTTTCTTTTTTTTTGCCATCCCTAGTTGTGGATATGGAATACCATTCTGACGTCACTGAACTAAAAAGTTTCCTTGGGCTTGTAACTTATATGTCCAAATTCGTCCCACATTTATCTGTAATCTGCGAACCTCTCTGTCAGTTGACTAAGAAAGGTCGAGAATGGGAGTGGGAAGAAACTCAAAAGAAGGCATCGTACTTGCCTGCCTAAATCCAAACAAGCCAATTACCATTCAATCGGATGCGTCACAACGTGAACTCGGGTGCGTTTTACTTCAGTCTGGTCGCCCAATCGCCTATGCGTCTAGAAGCCTCATCGATACTGAACAGAGCTATGCTCCAATTGAAAAAGAATGTTTAAGTCTTGTTTTTGCCTGCTCTAGGCACTCGGGATTAATAATTTGGTGCAAAAAGTTAATAGCGCAAACCGATCATCGCCCTCTGGTGAACATTTTCCAGAAACCTGTTATTGAAGCACCAATTGGGCTACAGAGGTTCATAGCTGACGCATTCTCACGTCTACAACTAAAGACTACAGAAGATCCTCGATTAGAGGAAGTTTACCACATGGACCCAATTTACGAAGAATTGGAATCAATCAAGACATCGGAAAACATCAACATCCTTCAAGAAAGTTTAGGAAAAGTGAAGACAGAAACTGCAAAAGACTATGTTTTGCCCTTACTTGCGTCCGTCATCAATGATGGTTGCCTCACAAGGAGCGTTTGCCTTCTTGTTTACAAGTCTACTGGGAGTACAGATATGATTTGATCATTCAAGATGGTGTTATCTACAAAGGAGACCAAATAATCGTCCCTCAGGCTCAGCGATCAGAATTTATACGCTAAATTCATCTTTGTCACATGGGACAAAATGCCTCACTTCGAGGTGCGAGAGACACTCTATTTTGGCCCTTTATGAGTTCTCAAATCAAGTACACCCTCAAGAACTGAGAAACTTGCAAGGAACTGGCTCCGAATCAATCGAAAATTCCTATGCAGACGCACAGAATTCCATCACTTCCTTGGGAACGAGTATCTTTAGATGCTTTTGAATTCGAAAATGCTGCTACATTCTAATGGTGCATTCCTACTCGGACTTTTTTGAAGCTAAACGAGTTCCAGACATCAAAAGTTCAACGATTATTGAATTTTGCATGAGGATTTTGGCCAGACATGAAATTCCACAAGTTCTTGTCACCGACAACGCGCCACAGCTAATTGGGACCAAATTTAGAAGATTTGCTCAAGAATGGGAGTTTCTACATTCCACATCAGCGCCACTACACAGCCGCGGGAATGGAAAAGCCGAAGCCATTGTAAAAATCGCTAAAAACATGTTACGGGAATGTTCTCGTGATGGAGAAGATTTTCATGCCGCCTTGTTGGAATGGACAAATACGCCGACAGTCGGAATGGATTCTAGTCCAGTTCAGAGATTGATGTCTAGAAGGACTAGAACCGTGATTCCTTCGTCAAACAAGCTTCTAATTCCGGAAGTTGTTCCAGAAATTCGAGGTATGATCATTTTAAAAGGAAAATCGCCAAATATCATCATGATAAATCAGTGAAAGTTCTACTCGATCTGCTTGTTGGACAGGATGTTTTTGTGAAACCACAAACGGGGAAGACATGGTACAAGAGTATTGTTGAGAAGAGTCATGGGAATTCGTATGACGTCAGCACTGATGATGGGCGAGTTTATCGTCGTGATCGTACATGGCTACGACCCAATCAAATTTTAGCTCAGTCAAGAAAGTAAGTGATCATCCCAGGTTCTCCTAAACAACTGAGTACCCAACAGCATCCAACAACAAGTTCTATTGGAATGTCGCCGATCAAAATTTCGTCTCCGAAATCAATGCAGTAGAAAAACCGCAGTTCTCCAAAAAAGCCAAGAAAATCTCTAGAGGAAGAAAATCCATTGAAATAATGAATCCTAATTTACTTTGATATTTCACCATCTAAAGAACACAAAACAACCTCGCTCGCTTTTTTCAGAGTCAATACACCTTTTTGGTTTATTATCTTCGATAATAAAAAAAATATTTAACCAAAATTTGTTGGTTTACGTTTCAAGATACGTAGATTCAGAAAAACGAATAAAAAATCCGTCCGTCCGCCGTCCGCGGCACTTTGCCCAGTTAGCTTTGAGCTAAAATTTCGAAATTTTTGTTACGGGTTCCGACCAACCCCTCAATGATCCTCGAAACTTTTCATAACCCTAGGTCAAGGGGAAGGGGTTCAAAACGAATTTTGAAATTTTGAAATTCCCATCAAACGGTATGTTTTTTATTTCATATTTAGATAGAGTTTATTCCTTAGAATTTTTTAAGACCATCCACAGCTTTGTACGACCAGCCGTTCGTTCACAATGACGATCGTGAATCAAACGGTTGAAATTAGGGATGGGTCGAGAAACGAGAAACTAGTTTAAAAAACTAGTTTGAAAAAAATAACCGTTATAACCGTTTCTCAATTTGAAAGAAACTAGTTACAAAAAAACGGCAAATGCGCCGACAAAGTTTTCGTTTTTCCTATTACAGTTGAAAAATACAGTTTTTCGTTTTCTTTGTAACTACTAACAACATATTAGAACACCTGCTGTTTCACCCGTTTTTCATTAAGAAGAAATGAAACTAGTTTTTTCGACAGTTTGTTTTATATAACGAACGTTATTTTACGTTTTTCGAAAGTAACCGTTAATAACGGGTCAAGAAACAAGAAAAGAAACGGGTCAAGTAACCGTAAAGTAATAGGGACGGGTCAAGAAACAAGAAACTAGTTTTTTTTGGGATGGGAGAAGAAACGAGAAACTAGTTTAAAGTAACTAGTTTGAAAAAAACGTCATAAGTTTGAAAAAAACTAGTTGAAAAAACGGCACACGTTATTTTCGAGAAACGTAAAAACTAGTTTTTTCGACAGTTATTATAACGAACGTTATTAAATAACTGTCGAAAAAACTAGTTTTTTTGACAGTTATTATAACGAACGTTATTAAATAACTGTCGAAAAAACTAGTTTTTTAACTAACTGTTTCACCTGCTGTTCCACCCGTTTTTCATTCAGAAGAAAAGAAACTAGTTTTTTTGTAACTAGTTTTTTTGACAGTTATTTTAATATAACGAACGTTATTTTACGTTTCTCGAAAATAACCGTTTTGCCCATCCCTAGTTGAAATACAGGTCAATTTTCATACTAACGAGCTGTTTTGAACATCATATGGTTTTAATGATGTCGAGTTTTTTGTTATGAGGTACGTTTCGTGCTACGGAATGAAGGTAATTTCGAATGTTTGTTGGTAGGTACTTCTTTTATAGAAAAATTATTACCGACGTAGTATTAAAAACCCCAGAATTATATCGGTACATTTTATTTGTAATTAATTCATCATCTCTATCATTCAGGTTCTGCACAAAGCAACCCAGGCGATTCCAACAGCCGGATATCGTATTAATTAATCATAATTTTTAATAATTATTATTAATAATAAATACAAATTATTAATACCTAACAATAAATTATAATAATTTTCACTAGGTACTTGATAACATTATTAATAATTAGTGATAATTCATAATAATAATTAATCTAACATTTAGGATCTAGGCATTTAGACCTAGTGATCTAGACAGAAGGGTGATCTGTACAAAGCAGATAATGAACCGGTGTGTCAAGAATTTGCAGAGTTTTATTCGTTCCATTGATTGCTTGTTCAATTTCTCCATTATACTCAAAAGGTTATGGGCCCAGATCACGTGAACTGTGTATGTTGAGTATAGCCTTGGCGTATACCATAGTATAGACTTGCCCAAGCCTTTGGCTCTTCCAAGGGTGCCCGAACTCGATTGAATCCCAGGGAGGAGCGGATGGGGCTCCACCTGATGACCGGCAATGCGCAGGCGCGAGGACTTTGATGAATTTTTCACTCGCTTTGTAGTTGCCAAGCACTCTGGATGCTCGCACCTCAAAAATAAAAAACATCCCCCAAACAACAGCTCACATAAATATAGATTCGTTGGATAGAGAGCACTCTTCATATACTTTTAGTGGGCGCATAAATTGAGTTGATGATAAGGGAGATGAGGGCAACAACGCTACCTATTACCGGACGCCCTGCATGGACTCTTCATTTTTTTTTTCTACATCAAATATCATTAAATACTCACGCCTTCAACTTCGCTGTCAGAGACGGTGCTGCGGAAGGAAGCGTTATTCCGGTGGTTCCGGTTGAAGAAGGAAGGGTTGGTGATAATACTACCAGCATCAGAGCCTGTGTCCGGGCTGCTTTTCCTCCCTTCGGCTCCCTGTT